>PVIJ01003711.1:0-129714 GCA_004024925.1 Scalopus aquaticus
GCAAAACTCTACATGACATACATCTCAGCAAAATCTTGAAAGACACATCCCTCAAAGCAAAGGAAGTAAAAGACAATATAAACAGATGGGATTATATCAAAATAAAAAGCTTCTGTACAGCAAAAGAGACTTTAACCAAAACTAACAGACACCCTACCAACTGGGAAAAAATCTTTGCACACAATACATCTGATAAAGGTTTTCTTATTCTTATCCCTATTGTATTGATAGGAAATAGGCTCAGAGATGTTAAGTAACTAACCCAAAGTCACACAGCTGTTGAGTGATAGTTAGACTTTTTCTTCAAGAAACTTGGTAGTAAAGTTAACCTTTTATCTGTTTTTCACATTCATATCCACAACCATGTGAGGTTTTGTGTCCTTGTGTGTGAGGGTCTACTTTATCACCTACTCACAATTATTTACCAAGTAACTCCAGAATACAGATCTGAACACTGTGAATGACCCTGGGAAAATAATCTTCTTTCAATTTCAGGTCTTAGCAATTTTATTTCAATAGTGTCATCAATATTGATTATGTATCTAGTCTATGCATAATGATAATACTAATAGCCTACATTATATAGTTCATATAAATCCTCATGTTTGTAAGGAAGCTTGAAGGTCATCAACTCAAGCATAGCCCCCCCAAGCCCCTTTCACCACCCTCAGCATCGATTTTATTTTATTTGAGTCTCACAAGTATGAGAGATGGGACTACTGGTCTCGGTTAAAGATGTTGAGAGGCAGCTGGAATGACTTCCCTAAGGGCACATGAGAATAAATGACAGAATTGGCACTCAAACCATTGTCCTTGCAAAGTGCAAAATGGGACAGACATGAAAACCTGCTGACTACAGGTTTAGTTAGCTTTGCTGTGTATAATCCTCCAAATGCACTGACATAAATAGCAGTCTTTTAGTTACCATGGATTAGCAAGTAAGGCTGAGCTCAGTGGGCTGGCTCCTTGGGTCTCAGATGAGCTCACAGGGCATTTGTGTTCAGCTGCTGGGCCAGCTAGGAGCTGCCAGCCGAGGCTGGTCATCTCTCATGGTCTCTCTCACAGTCCCTCATTCCCCAACTGGCTACCATAGGCTTCTAATGGTGACTGGCAGAGCCCCAAGATGGAAAGGAAGCTGCAAGTTCTCTTGGGGTGGAGGCTCAGAACTAGAATAGTATTTCTACTGCTATACTCTATTGGCCCAAGCAAGTCCCAAGGCCAGCCCAGATTCAAGGGGGTGGCTATAAACTCTACCTCTTGATGGAAGTTGCTGCAACCTCCTTCAATGGAAGTTTATGGTAACAGAGAAAGGAGAATATTTGAGGTCTGTTTTTGCTTAAAGCTACCACAGGGTGTTACCAAAGAAACTAATTTTTAAAGGACATAGTCCTTTTACTCAGGATATTTATATTCCAAAGATTAGCTGCCTCTTTAAGTGCAAATATAGGAAAATAACTCACACATAAAAGCTGAATTTAATGTATGTAAATTATACCCTAATAAAAAGGAAAAAATAAGCCTTAGAGACTGATAATTTTACTCTATAAATATGTTAATATTTATTTTACTAGAAAATCAGCGCTGTAACGTATTTACCAACAGATATGATTAACCCCATATGATATTTTGCTCTTCCCAAAGTCTAGTGTTTCCTTTCTCCTTTAATTGAAGCACATTCCTGAAGTCAGGCAGAAGGCATTGCCATATTTGGCTACATCTAAGAATAATGAGATTCAGAGAGGGGCACAGACTACCGGAAGTCACCAGACTGAGATTCAGAGAGCGGCATAGCCACCGGAAGTCACCCAGCAACGTGCAGCCCTTTCTTAATGGCTGTTGTACATTATTTACAGAGGCAACCATGCTTGACCGTACACCCAACTACCTCAAGCTGCATGAAGGATTTTGAAATGCCAGGGGAGGGTATAAAGGATATTGAAGTTCCTTTATACCAAACAAACTTGTAAAATTCTAACCATGTCTTATCTGGTCACTGGGGGGTGGGGGCTGAGGGCAGATCCCTCACTCCTCACCTACTTAGTGACTGCAGCATAGTTAAATACTTTCAGTTTCTGTTCTAACGACTCCCAAGAATATTTTCTTCTGTTCAAGCAGTTCCCATGTATTCACATTTGTAAACTGTTTAGGCTTTGCAAATCAGCCTGCACAGTTGTTATTCTATTTCATCTTCACAATTAGGGATTATTACCCACAACTCACAGATCTGTAGGACGCTTGTGGTTATAAGTGCCAGAAAGCTAATTCAAACTGGTTTAAGCAAAACAACAACAAAGAATTTATTGGCTTATGTACTGTGTGCGTGCATACACACACACACACACACACACACACACACACACACACACACACACACCTTCAGCTTCCATTGTGCCTGGTGCTGTAGAAAAGTCAACCACCCCCTCCTCTCAAGCTTGCTTTCTGCACCATTTATTTTCTTCACAGGTGGGGTCTTCACACATCATGTAAACACAGTAGCAGCAAGCTCTGGCTTATCTTATAGCCCCTTTAGGGAAACCGGATGATAAAACCCCTTGTTCCTGGTCACTCTTGTAAAATACCTGGAAGCTTCTTATTGATCTGGCCTGGGCACCAGAAGAAGAGAGCAGGGGTGCTGGGCTACCCGTAATAGTAAACAAAAAAAGAAAGCTTTCGTTGCTTCACAGCTTTTTAAAAAATTGTGTGTTTTGTGGTGTTGTTGCAGTACCTTGGTTTACAACACTGTATGTGATTTAGAGGTAGAGGGTCACCGCTCCTCAGAGGCATACTAATGAAGTGGTGTTTCTTAGATGGCGGAGTTCTGCCTGCAAGATCTAAAATCCCAACCTTTGGTTTGCGCTCAATCCCTCCGTAGAGAGAAATGTCTATTGTTTTCCTTTACATCACAGAAACACTCTGAACTCTTCCATATTTCAAACTTGTGATAGTTTTTTCCACATCAAGCAATTTTCCAATTCCAACAGACTCTGTGCTACACTGTGTCTCTCCTACCTACTCAGAGAAAATGAGTGTCTGGCCACACAGGTTAAGGGCTCAAGTGGGGGCTGCCTTGAGCCCCACTTCCAGACGCCAATCACAAGGCCAGGCTATGGCCTGTGCTTCTGACCAAGCGCTCTAGAGCAGAAGTTCTCACAACCCCTCCTTGACTCCCATTCATCCGCAACATGGCACACAAAGCTCTGAAGCAGTGTCCTTGCTAGACTACTGATTCTTTATAAAAGGATACAATTTTGAAACAGTCAGAGGGGAGTGATGCAGAGAACAAATCACAGGGAATGGGGCATGGATCTTCCACACTTTCTCTGTTCACCATCCCAGAAGATTCCTGAACCCTGGACTTTGGGGCTTAGGGTTTTTTGGAGGCTTTCTTAACACAGACACAACTGATCACTGGCCATAGGTGATTGTCTCAGTCTCGGGTCACTGCCTCCTCCTGGGGTGAGGGGGACTGAAAGTTCCCACAGAAGGTACCGAATTAATATCCACTCAGGTGTGGCTGAAAGAGGTTTGTTATAAATAATAAAAGACACCACTTGGGAAATGCCAAGGATTTTATGGTTTCTGTGCTAGAAACCATACAAGGCCCAAATTATTTATTCAGAACACAGTATCACACCCACACTGACATTTCCTATAGATCTTTATGGTGCCCTAATAATTTATTCAACAACACAAGCTTAGCACCAGACGTAATAGTAAGTCACAGCAATGTCGGTACCATGGCTTTGTGCCAGCATTGTTCTAAACACCTTAATTATATTGACTTATTTCATCTTCACATCAAGCCCACTAGGTGGACACTATTATTATGCCCCATTTTCCAGTTGAAGAAACTGAACCACACATGGCATTTAAGACTTGCCCACAAACTACTTCTGAAAACAGGGAAGAACAACTACTCAAGTACCTGCCCAGCCGCAGTAAATGTCTCGAAAGAAGCCTTCTGTCATGTTGGGTAAAATTATGAATCTACTTAAAAACATCCAAATTTCCCCCTTATGCAGTCTTTGCCCATAAATACAGCCTATCCCTGACACTCCACCGCTTTGCCTGCATTCATCTCTCTGTTGTTCCACAATAAACTCAAATTTTACATCAGTTTACCTCACTAACTTACTAAGTTTTGCCTCAGTTTACCTCCTTATTTAAGTCAGCACCTCATGGGTAAAGAATCCTCTCTGTTACTTTCTTTCTGTGTTAAAAACTTGGAGGCATCTCTGTTTTCCTGCTCAGACACAGGCTGATTCCATTGGCCCACAACCCCCGAGGATTCTGTAGGCCTCAGTCTAAAAAGCAAGATCTGCTCTCTGATCCCTTATTCATCAAAAATTCACGGTGTGGTTTGGCCAAGGAAGTAAATAGCACTGTTTTCCCAGATGTAAAATAGAGATTTTCAAAAGCCTTTTTGCTCAGACTGGGCTGATTTTGTCATCATTCGTCTCGGTAACATATGTCTGTGTTCTCTTCATCACTGTTGGGTGGTTTCTCTCAGTTGCTGAGTCAACTATGAAATAAGCTGGGTAGGATCCAGGTTGTGGAGCAGGAGTGGAGAGGCTGAGGGAGGGGGAAGAGGCTCCTCATTCCAGCCAGCCCTTGGGGAGGACCTCTGGGTATGGAAACCAGGCCCTTCCTGCAGCTGCCCAGCCCTTTGGGTGCAGGCAAGGGGGTTGCTGCTCCTCCTGCAGCCAGCACCCTGAGGCTCACGGCCAGCACCCTCAGGCTGAGGGCCAGCAGCCTGCGGGCTCCGCAAACTTCACACATTCTGACACCTAGAAATGGGGACATTGCCTCATCTGAGTTCATGAAGATTTTAGCATCCTGCAGATGCTACCATGACTATAGGGGGAAGAGTCTCCAATTTTCTTCCTTTCCCAACATCTTCCTTCTCTTCATGCAGAACATCCCCTTGAGACTCTAGTGGGAGGAGCCCTGATTCTGACTCTGTTCTTGCAGACTACGTGACAATCCTTGATCACCTATAATCGTAACTCAACCACAAAAACAACAGAGAAATGATGATAATAACTTCCAGGTACAACCAAATCTAGCACATCATTTAATTTTTACTACATCCTAAAAGCTAACTCCCATGGTCCACATTTTCAGCAGAAATTAATGTTAGGAGTAATTTTCTCACTGCTCAATCAGTGCCTATCACCTTGTGAGAGAGGATTTCCAAGTCACCCTGGCTAAAATAAACCGCCTGGCACATGTGTAGTCAAGATTCTTATCACTGCCCAACATACAGATCCACTTATTTTTATTGGCTGTTTTCTCTGTTTAGAATGTAGGGTCTATGAGAACAGAGTCAGTTTTCTTCACGCTTTGTATCACCAACAACTGGAACTGCGGCTGACACATAGTAGGTGCTCAATAAATACCTGATGTCAGAACTTCTTAAATGAACCGTTTCTTTCAGTGTTTATTATTATCTGAAATTTTTTGAGTTATTTACTACCTGTCTCACTCCTCTGGCACATCAGAACCAGGAGACTAGAAGCCTTGTCTCTGAACCACAAAAATGTATTCCTTGTGCCCAAAACAGTGCTTTGCATCTAGCAGGGGGTTAGTACATGTTATGGGACCAGAGCTGATAAAGAATAGAACTTCAGTTGATCTGAGTTCTTGATTCCAAGTGCCCTGCCTTTGTACTCTGGCTTCAGTTTCTTCCTTGAATGAGGGGCATCATAGACTCCCCTGGGACAGCGCAGTGCCCTTCCTGCCTGGGCACTCTAGAAAACAGCCCATTCTCACAGTGTGTCCATAATTCCACCACCTCACATTGCCATGGCAGTGTGGTCCGGCTGGGGAGACTGAGCACATAATCACAGCCGACACCACCATCTCCCAGCTTTTGAATGCTGAAAAAGTCATTGGAGGGACCGCTGCGTGATTCAGTGGAGAAGGACAAGTCCAGGAATATCCTCAATGGGGTAAAGGAGCAGTTGGGCCATTAACTGAGTCATGGATGTTTACCCAGCACTGACTCAGGGGAAGACCCTATTCCAGGTGCTGGAGCTCAGTTGGAAAAAATAGTGTCCCTGTTGAAATAGCCTAGCCTGCCCAGGTCCCAAAGCCAGGACCTGAACACAGGTCCGTCCATCTGATGTCGTTTTTGGGGGTGAAGTGTTTGAGTGAGGGGTCCTTGGGTCCACTCTGGGAAAGGTTTCACCAGAGCTTCCCTTCAGCAGTACGTGGCGAGTTTCTCCATGACACAGAGATGTTAGATATACTTAAACACTTAAACAGGCTTTATTAGGGAAAGGGATAGGACAGTAAAGGACGCTTGTACAGACACAAGGGGGCAGGACAAGCTGCCCCTTTGTGGGGGCAGGTTAGGTTTTATCATCTTCTTCCAGTCAGGAGGGGCTCATCTTCAAGGATGGGTCCTCTGTTGCTGACTAACTAGAATGTGAAAGGAGACGGAGATTCTACAATGGACTTAATCTCCTTGTCTTTACCTTCCTCCCAGCAGTCTGATTCCTACTGGGCCTTAGGCTTTGTAACTTAGGCACTGGTGCCTAGGGATTTTGGTTATCATTGTGCTAATGGCTATGTTGATTCCTTCTACCCTCACCTCCTTTTGTGAGTCAGGTTTGTCTGTGGTGCCCCTTCCATTAAGTTCTATTTCCTCCATTACATCTATCTACAAGAGGACGCATTTTCAGATGATACAGATGGGCCATATGTGTAAATATCCTTTTAAATCAACAATAAAACCTGAGGACCAGAAAGGCTAAGCTATCTCCACCCAACCCAAGTTCATAACACCAGGTGTGATCACACTGAGCTAGACACAGGAAGAAGGCAGGAGAGGCCCCAGCCCTCATGGAGAAAAGAGTCATCTCCCTTTGTACTCTCAGTACTACAACTATCTATTAAAGAGTTTGTCACTCATACTCAGGGGCACGCCTACTCTTTTCTTCTCAACTGGGAATTGGAGTGGTTCATTAAAGGCATATTCACACACAAAACTGTATTTTTCCTGGTAGTAGCTTGTTCCTTTTTTTTTTTTTTTTTTTTTACACATACAAGCTGGGGCACAGGCCAGAGGCGTGGGGTGGTGAGAGGGTTCACCAGAGACAGAGCGGGGAGCAGAACAGGCAGATCAGAAATAAACTGCTGAGGGGAGCAGCGGGCGAGGCAGGAGAGGTCTGCCGCACCATGTGGAAACTCAAACTCCAGTCTACTCGTGGCCTTAGTTCAGATCAACCTCAAGTGCTTTCAGGTCATGGCCTCTCCTTCCAGGTTCTAGGGCTCAGAGTTTGTCATCCCAGAACCCCTTCTAAATCAGGCCTGGTTCACTCTCTCCACTTTATAAATTTCCCTCTTAGTACTGCATTAGCTCTTCCCTAATGTGTATATACTGTATTTTATTCCCTTCCTGTGAGTTACTTGACCATTCTTTCTTATCCCAGTTCGATTTTTCTGCAGTATTTCTGAGAGTATCTCCTTGTGTGGCTTTTTAAGGATTTCTCCAGGTATTATTTTATATTTACATATGTCATCGGAGTCTACAGGTATCATAGTTTTACCAGTTCAAGTTTAATACCAGTTTGTTTATATTACATTCTTTTTCCTTCCCTCTTATTTCATTTACAAAGATTTCAAATCACAAATCATCATCACATGTAACTTAGAAGACTCAAGGGAAGGAGAACCTATTGTATTTACCCATGGTTTTATTACTAATGGAGGAGATATAATGCAAAATAAGATTAGAATTAGACCCACACAAGAAAGTGGAGGTAGAAGAAATCAACATAACCATTAGCACAATCCCTAGGTGCCAGGGATTACCTAAGTTACAAAGCATAGGTAGGAGCTAGACTGCAGTCTAGGGGCAAAGATATGGAGATTGAGCCCAATGTAGAATCTCCAGTCTCTTTTCTAATTCTAGTTAGCCAGCAAACAGACAGCCATCCTCGAATATGGCCCCTCCCAACTGAAAGAAGGCTATATCAGTGGCATTCGTGCATTGAATTTGGGGCAGCCATTTCTCTGCCCACCTGTGCCTATGCAGATGCTTTCCTTTACCAACTCTGTCCCTCTGCAGGGCAGCGGCCTGCCTGTCTGCCCATGACCCACACCACGCAGGCCTCTCTTAGCAAATCTGGCCCCCTCAACCTCAGAGGGGCAGCTTTTCCTGTCCACTTGTGTCTGTACAAGTGTCCTTTACTTCCTTGTCCTAATAAGTATAACTGAGTCTCTGTCTCATGGAGAAGCTTGTCACATGCTGCCAAAAGTAGCTCTGGTGAAACCTTTCCCAGAGTGAACCCAAGGACCCCTCTCCGCTCTCAAATCCATCAACTCTAAAACGACATCATTACCACATCCTTTCTTCCTTCCTGGTGTTCTAAAACTCTTCTTTTAGTTTGATTTCTATTTGGAAAGATTCTTTAATCATTCTTTTATCAGGTAGATTTGCTGGAAACAAATTATCTTAGTTTTCCTTCACCTGAGAATGTTTTGAGTTCTCCTTCATTCCCAAACAATATTTTTACCAGACAGGATTTTGAGTTGACATACTTCCTTTCAGTTTGAAACAAAATGTTGTGCCTCTTCTTTCTGCTCTTCCTGTCTGATGGAAATCCTCTGTGATTCAAATTGTTTCTGGCTATAAAAACAGAGACATTTCTCTCCAATTGCTTTCAGTTTTTTTTTTTCTTTGTTTTTCATCAGCGATTTGATTGTGATTTTTCTAGGTGTGAATTCCTTTGGGTTTATCCTAATTGGAATTCACTTGGCTTATTGAATCTATAGGTTTATGTCTTTTGCTAAATTTAGGAAATTTAATTCATTATGTTTTCAAATGCTTTTTCAGCACTACTTTCTTCCTCCTTTCCTCTAGGACTCTCATGATATGTGTTAAATCTTTTGTGAAAGTCAGGTCCTTTGTTAAAATCCCACAAGCCCTGGCATACATGTTCATTTGGTTTAGTCAATTTTTTCTCTGATGTTCAGATTTGGTAATTTCTCATGTTCTCCTTTCAGTTCAGTGATTCTTTCTTTTGTCCTCTTTATTCTGCTATTGAACTTTTCATTTCAGTTGCTATATATTTTCAGTTCTAAAATTAGTTCTTTAGAGCTTCAATTTGGGGATGAGTTTTTTTTTCCAGGTATTTTAAGCATGTTGATAATTGCCCATTGAAGCATTTTTTTTCTATGATGGCTATTTTAAAATCTTTGTCATATTAATTCTAAACTCTGTCATTTTGATGCCAACATTGATTGATTATCTTTATCTTGGTTCTTGGAATGATTTGTGGTTTTAATTAAACCTTGGCGTTTGGGATATTATGTTATGAAACTTTATATCTATTTCAACTCTGCTTTTGCTTGCTTTCTGTTACACTGCTCTGATGGGGCAGGAGCTCACTATCGCATTACAATTGGGTAGTGGTAGAAGCCCAATTTCCCTACTGAATCTCTGTGGATATCCAGAGGGGGTTGAACTAAGCCTCTGTTGGTATTCCTCTGGCTGGGAGGGGCAGTTATGCCTTGCTGCTGCTTCCACTGACACTGCTGCCTGCATGGCCTCCGCTGATACCATGGGGTCCCACCTTACAGCAGAGAAGGGGAGGACACTTCATTACTACTGAGTGGGACTGGAATTCTGGCTTCCTAATATGGTTTCCACATTCACTGCAACAGTGGAAGTACCTGGCACTTCCACTTCCTTGACACCTGGCTAAGGCAAAAGTAGAGCCACCCCACTCCACTTGTGCTAGGTGACTGTGGGACTGTTTTGTTTTTTTGTTTTTTTCAGTGAAGTTTGGCTAAAGTAGAGCAATTTTAATCTAAAAGTCTGTTTCCTTAGGCTGCCTCCTTCCTGGTCAGTTAACTAGAGAGACAGATTTTATTTGGAGTTATTTTTCTGTACCCCTTAATATTTATGGATTATGGTTCCTTTAAATGTCTAAACCTAGGATATGTGACATTAAACAAAATAAAAAATTAAGATTTAACCTAGCTAGTCTATCTAGGTGTTTAGATGATCACAGAAGGAGGAATAGGGAATATTACATCTACTCCATCTTCCTAGGAGTATAAGTCCCTATAACCTTTTAAATAAGTACTAACTCAAGACCTGGATTTTATATTTTTTAAAAGATCTGGTTACTACACACCTTTTCCAATCTCACCCTCCATTTCCCTTTACATATAAGCTCCACTGCAAATAAAGTTATCTGCTTGAGGGTAGGGAACTGGGATTCAATTCACATTCTATCATACTTTAGATAAGTTATACAGCCTTCTATGCCTCAGTTTCCTCCCCTGTAAAATATGGGGGAAATTATACCACATATATCCTAGAACTGCTGCTTTGAAAAATATGAATAGCAATACCTATGAAGTAATTCAGAGTCTGGGGCCTGATAACATTCAGTGCTTAGTAGTTATTCTTATTAAAAGGCTTTCCTTCCTCCACACCCTTGCTCCTCCTGCACCTACTATCTCCCATTCCAAATCTGATACAATATTTACATTCCAGCTTCAGTGATACCTCTTTCATAAAGCCTTCCTATACTCTTTCAGCTATAGTGTTTCCTCTATGCCTTGACATTAGTAAAATATTTTCTATCTTCTCCTCCAGGGCTGAATCTAACTTCATGTTCAATATCCTTGGAAGGTTCTTTAAGGTAAAGGCTATGCTATACTCAGCCCTAAATGTACATATTTATAGTTCATTATAAAGATTCACTTGAGTGGATGAATTAATAATTAATTATCAATAGAACAAAAATGGCAATCTATTAAGTCCTCAGCATCTATGGTAGACACTAATCATCCCCTTCTTAGTCCCCAGGAATGGTCAATTTGTAAGCAGTTATGGCAAAGGGAGCTTTGCTGATATGATTAAGGATTTCATGGTGGGGGCATTTTTCTGTGCTATCTAAGGGGAGAGACAACGTAATTAGTAGGGTCCTATAAGTGAAAGAGGGAGGTAGGAGAATTATAGAGAAGTTTTGAGAATGACAACAGAGAGTGGAGTGATATGACAGCTGGCATTAAGGATGGAAGGGGTCCATCAGCCAAGGAATGCAGGCAGCCTCTGTGCTACAAAGGCAAGGAAATAGGTTATTTCTCAGGGCCTGCAGAAGTATCCTGTAAGTGAAAGAGGGAGGAAGGAGAATGATAGAAAAGTTGTGAGAATGACAACAGAGAGTGGAGTGATATTAAGGAACACAACTCTGCTATTACGTTGGTTTTTGCCTTCTGGCCTCTGGAGTTACAAGATAATAAATTTGTATTGTTTTAATCTACCAAGTTTGTAGTACATTATTACAGCACCCAAAGGAATCTAACCAGACAGTGCATGTTACTGACATCTAATAGTCAAGTCCTTTGATAAGACTATGATAAAGAAAAAAACTGCACTCATTTGTTGACTTGTTGAAAATATTAAATTCAATAGTCAACCTACTGTGTGCAAGGCATAGGTATAATTATAGGAAGGCGACAGAGTGGCTGGATTTAAATGTGAATTTAAAGATGTTTCCATTCTGAAGACACAGTAAAGAGACTCATGGACAATGGCTGCATGATACTGTGATTATCAGCAGAATAGAGGCTGCCAAGACATAATTCATCTTTACCAGCACTAACTTGTTCCTCTGTGGAATCTTGTATTTCTAGACCAATTTAAACCAGAGCTGAAGAATCTTCTCCAAATGTTCTAGTACAGTGACTCAGAAACCTACACAGCAATCAGAGCTACAGTACAGCTCCTGCCTGCATTCAACCTGCTTCCACCACCTACAGTCCATGTGACCTTGTGCACATTATATGATGATAATAGGAGCTCTAACCTTGTGGGCTTGTTATGAAGATAAAATGAGCTAATTTGTATAAGCACATAGGAATGTAGAAAACAAATAGTAAATGAATATGTGAGATTGATAAGCTTAAAAAAATCCTGAGTCTAACCCTGAAGCAGAATGTATGGGAGGAGTACTTCAAAGTGCATTTTTGCCCCATGAATACTCAGAATGAGGAGCCCTTGTCCTACCCCACTCCACCTCACCCTTCAGAGTAAGCCTACCATTCAACCACCCACACGCCTATTTGCTTTTGTTTCTGTTGTGTTTTCTAAAGAAACCCTTCATGATGGTTACTCTGTCAACCTTTTCCTTTTCAGACTCAAGAATTTTCTTACAAGCTAGCTCAAGCTTGTTATAAATTTACCCTTTTAAAAATGCCGAATGCTGGTGTTTTATAGGGAAAGATCAATGGAAATTACCTGCATGTTCACTGTATACATTCATTCACTCATTTGTTCACTCATCCAGTAAGCTGTGTCAAATAGGGGTGTGTGTGTGTGTGTGTGTGTGTGCGCGCGCGCGCACGTGCTGATTTTTATGTATTATTACAGTCATAAATATAATACAGGTTCATTAACAGGTAGGAAAATACTAATGCTTATGTTTTTCCTTGGCTCTTTCATGTGCTCACCTAAGTTACCTCTGCAGCACAACTAACTCTCTACTGACATAAGTAAAATCCAAGAAGGCAGACAAATGAGGCCCTCATGAGTGGCTTAAGAAACTCTGAAGTCTGTTAAACCAGTCCCTCCCTTCCTCTTGCCCTATTAGGTTGGGGAGGTGGCTTAACTAAGAGTTTCATGATGGGTCCTATTTAGGAGGTAATCACCCTTCCACTCCAACTGCTGCTCTTGGTTCATGGACAAGGAGTTTCTAGGGACTGGGCAAAATGTGAAGATGCTTTTTGACCTGTCTCCATCGTGCCTGCAAAGCCAGGCCAGTTTTGCCGTGTCTGGTCCTGGAGGATGCATAAGCCCTTTTTAGAGCTCTATAAAATACCAGCAGTTTATAAACTGTGGTCTCAGAGGTTGTTGAGTGCCATCATTTCCCACTCTTCACATCTGCTCCATCCGTGTCTGCACCATGCAACACGCTACACACTGGGCAGCAAAACGCTCTGAATGAACCCACCATCGACAAGGCGTGAGCACCCATCTCACTCTGTTGTCTTAAGGGAGGAGTAGAAATCAGCAGGACATAGCCAAGCAGCAGATACTTTTAAAGAGTAGAATGTAAATGTGTAAATCCCATCGTTTGAAGGTTAAGCTTGTGAACCAGAGCCAAAGCATTTGGTTCAAATTCTAGCTGTCACTTGCACCTTGGGTGACTTTAAGATAATGGCAACCTCCATGTGACTCATTTTCCTCATCTGTACACGTGGACCACATTATTCTCATGAATGAATAGCATATATTGCACAAGGGTGTTATGAAGACCAAATGAAGTTCCCTTTTGCATTTATAAGTTTGACCTTTATACACTCTGCTTGGGAAAGCCTGACACAAGAGCTTCCAGACAGAATTGCACTCGTTCCTAGACCAGAGGTCTTAGTAGCTGGATTCCAGTAGGTTCCTGAGCCTTGGACTTGGGAAGGAGGAGAAATGGGACAAAGAATTTCAGAAGCTTAGAAGAAAGAGCTCTTGGAGTCTATTAAGGAGTCCCTACCTATAATAAAGAAATAGATATTTGGAAAAACAAGAAATCAATGTGCTGACTGAATCACTCTATCGGTTCACTCACTTATTAGCAGATGGCCTTGGCTCTTGGTGTTTGGGAGGAGAATAGATTTTTATTGCTTAATTCCCTGTAAATGAAGGACTAGTGAATTGTAAAATCCTGTTGTTTAACATGTAACATTAAGTATTGAACTAGCAAAAAAAAAAAAATCAATTCCAGGTTTGGTTGCTGATTAGCTTTTCTCGGGGACTAGAGAGTAAAGTGTCATAATTATTCTTCTCTTTGATTCATAAAACACTGTGAAACGCCTTAGCAAAAAGGTCTGCCATCCTAGAGCACAGCCCACATTCGGTGACTGGCATCCTACAGGCCCACTGTGGCTTCACTCATGACATGGAGATTGGCCTGAACCAAGAGGAACCCTCAGTGTGGGTGTGCAGGGAGGCCGTTGCTTTGAAGTAACTCCAGCCTCTTGAGGGTTTTCTTTAAGTGCTAGTTGGAAGAGGTGAAATTTGAGTTGAGTCTTGACAAATGAAAGGAGAGGGAAATACAAAGAATTCCAAGCTAAAAAGAAGTTCTTCCTGAAGATTAGATACAATCAAGAGATTGTGAATAAGAGATAGGGATGCAGGCAGACAGGGGAGAGGGCAGGACCCAGTTCCCAGCCTGGGCTTTGTTCTCTAGTAAATAGAGATCAGGGATGCTATGAACATCCCACAAGGCAAAGGATAGGCCCCCACAGCAAAGACTTATCAGGACCAAACTGTCAATGGTGCCAAGATTGAGAAAGTCTGGGTACCAAGACTGAGATATCCTGGACTAGTATATAAAAATTCCAAGCACCCTCACATGCCAAGTTATAGCACCAAGCTACGTCTTTCTCACAAGTCTCATTTAAATAAAAAATCCTTTCTTTTTTATATGTTTGAGCCTTTGCACATGCTGTTTGCTCTACCTGGGATGCCTTCTACTTATTTTTTCTCTTACCTGAGATACTATTACTCTCCTACCAAGTGTTTTTTTTTTTTTTTAAGATTTTTATTTTATTTATACATACAAGCTGGGGTGCAGGCCAGAGGCGTGGGGCAGCGAGAGGTTTCACCAGAGACAGAGTGGGGACCAGAACAGGCAGATCAGAAGTACACTGCTGAGGGGAGCAGCGGGCGAGGCAGGAGAGGTCTGCCGCACCATGTGGGATTCTCCCCGGCCGGGCGTTGAACTTGGGTCGCCACTGCCGACGTCGCCACTGCCG
Source organism: Scalopus aquaticus (assembly GCA_004024925.1). NCBI lineage: Eukaryota > Metazoa > Chordata > Mammalia > Eulipotyphla > Talpidae > Scalopus > Scalopus aquaticus. The sequence continues at coordinate 14,773 of PVIJ01003711.1, forward strand.
ACAGCTCCACAGCGCAGCGCTCAACCGCTGCGCCACCGGGGAGGCCCTCTCCTACCAAGTTTTATTTAAGAATACCTCCTCTGTAATATCTTTCCATTTTCCTTTTGGCAATGTGACTATCCATCTCCCTCCTAGATGCTTTGGAGACTGTCTTATCATGAGACTAAAACCCCTTTGAATGTTTTTTTTTTCTATTACATAAAAGGTATGTCATAATTTTCGGATTACAAAATATTTCTATTGACATATTACAATATATAAAACTGTATATATGTGAAACCATCGAATCACACTCACCCTACACTTCTTCTTGCCCATCTCTCTCCTCTTTATTACCCTTAAATTGGAATGTATTTTACTTTTTCCTTAAGTTATATGACTAGACAACCGCATATGCATATGTATACACACACAGGGATTTTCTTTGCTATCTGTTTACGCATTACTACTTGGCCTTCATACTTAACAATCTGTCATGTACATCCTTACAAGTCAATAGATATAGCCTTTTTTAAAAATTTACTTATGCATCCATATGCAGAGATCTATAATAAACCAAAAGAAAATCCTCATAACTGAGTTTTTTCTATTATATTTTTCTTGCCCCATTCCCAAACCCCAAAACCAAGTAAACTATGTTAACAGATTAGCTCTACACTCTTCTCTGCCTTTTTCCATTTTCATACAATTATTGGCAAATTTACACACACATTTTTGTCATTGTTGGTTTAATAAAGATAGTATCAAATAAAATACATTTCTTTACCTTTCTTTTCCTATTCAACAATACCTCATAGAAATCTTCCTAACTGTTACAGCTTTAATTCATTTCAGTGGCTGCAAAACAGTCTATTTTATAGATTTTTCAACCCTTTCTTTGTTATCGGCGTTTATTTTTGCTACTACAAGCAATGCTGCTATAAACATCCTGGTGTGTGTGTCCTAATGTATTGATGTTTTTATTACTATGTGTTAGAGTCCCAGAAGTGGAATTGCTGGGTTGAACAGCATGTGTATTTTTAATTTTAAGAGATATTGCCATTTTACTTTCCAAAAGGACTGTAAAAATTTATGTGTCATCCAATAACTTTTGAAGTAATAATTTTCCCCTCATGCCACTAGGAGTAAATGCTATCATTTTTAATTTGGACGATTTTTTTTTTTGGCCAAACTCTTGAGAATAGGTGATATTTCATTGTCACACTGATTTAAATTGTCTGACTATGAATGAGTCAGAATCCCTACCTCACATCATATAAAACATAAATTTCATATCTCTACAAAGACTTGCACAGGAATATTCTTGGCAATGTTATGCAAAATAGCCTAAAGTTCCCCCATCAACTAGAGAATCAATAGACTTATAAATAAAACCTAAGATAAAATATTAGAAAACAATCAAAGAGACCATACCCACAAGTTTTGAGAATAAAGCAGCCTTGATATCTGGGATAGGATACACAGACAAAAGAAGGACATACAGGCAACTTGACTCAATATCATTTTACGATGTTTAAAGGTCAAATGTATTTTCAACAAAGTCAAAAGACACAATATATTTGGGGAGCATTTATAATACAGGTGATCTGCAATGATGAAAGATCTGTCCCACAGTGAACTCTTATACAGTGACAATGAAAAGTTCAATGACAAAATAGAAAAATGGCAATGACTATCAAATAGCAGAAAAGAAAATTCAAGAAGCCGGGGGGAATGTAAAGAATTTTAGTTAACTGCAAAGTGAATGCATGATTGCTGTGGAAAAAAAATAACATCAAGAAAACTACAAAGTGCTTTCTGTCTGTGTGATTTTGGCAGCTAAGATTGACTGGGGGAATACAAGCTAAAAACAAGGAATTTTTGAAACTCAGCCTTGTAAAAAGCAAAAAAACCTGTCTTGCTCCAAAGAATCTAATAGTTGAGCTTAAGAAATAAAAAGAAAACTACAGAGATATTGTGTGATACAGGGTGCTGGCATGAAGCAGATGACCCAAGAGGCTTAAATGGAAAAGGTTCAATGAAGGTGCAGTATGCAGAGATGTGGGCACAGTGAAGGGAAACAACGGGATGGTGAATGCTAAGACCACCAGCAGCTGGATGCTCATGACACTCCAGGTTGAAAATGTCCAGTAGAAAAGCTGATGTTTCTAGATCAATCATTGGATCTGTTAAAGCAGGGCTGTGGAGATGCTGGCTCTAGTAGAACCACATTAAGGCAGGCAGGGAGACAGGGAGAGGACATAAATCCCCATTCTCTCTCCTCCTGCCCTCTGCCATTAACCAAAGCCATTTGCCTATTATCCAAAATCCAATGGAAAACAGACAGCAAAGGGAATCCATGTAATTCAGTACACAGAAGTAAGCCTCATGAGATGCAGAGCAAAGCTGGAAAGTATGGAGAAAGGGTCAGGCTGGGGAGGCAAACTTAGAAAAGCTAACACTCCCCTTTCGCCACTCTACCTAGTTCCCATGGAGGGGATACCATTATTAGTGGTGTAGGGTTTATTCTAAGTGCTTTCTATTCCTAGTCTTATCACCAGTTTCCCTCCCCAAAGCTAATATATTTTATATATAAATAACTGTATCAATAGGGAAAATAAAAGGAATATCAAATAGGAAAAGAGCAAGGGACATAAGTTGATAGTTCACAAATGAAGAAATACATATGGATAATATAGGACTGAAAGAATCAGCCTACTTTGTAATCAAATATATGCAAATTAAAACAACAACAAAATGTCATTATTCATCCATCAAATTGGCAAAGAATAAAATCATATACGGAATGTTGAGAGTGCAGTAAGATAAGACATTTGCTGATAGGAGAATAAATTGTTCTATCCTTTCTTGGGGTAAGTTGGCAAGACATAGCAAAAGGGTTATGAAAGTGTTTATAGCCTCTCTTTTAGTGCTTCTACTTCTAGGAATTTATCTAAAGGACATACTCAGAAATGCACATGTGATATTATCATAACATTATTTATAATAGTGATAAATTAAGAAAACATAAATATTCATAATAGGAGATTTGTGAAATAAATTATGGTATGGTCATACAATGAAATATTATGGAGCCATTAAAATCATGTTGCAGAGAATATGCAGCAATGTGAGATAATGCATATGGTAGTCCATAAAATAAAATTATGCAAGTGCAAGCCAGGATATATTATATATTCTGTGGTCTTAATTTTGTGAAAAAGGAATAGAGTTTGCATGTGTGAGCGTGTGGGCACATGTGTGAGTATGTGTGCATGTGTGTGTGTGTGTGTGTGTGTGTGTGTGTGTGTGAGCCACAGCCTCATTGACACTTAGGTCCATATCACTCTCCTTGATGAGGCGCTTCTTTTCAAGAACCCAATCTCAAAGTACCAAGTCCCAACATTACAGAGAAGTGCTTGGGGGCTTGTATCCAATGGCAAAGGAAACAAAAGCAAAAAGAAACAACTGGAGCTACAACACACTGAAAGGTTTTTGTCCACTGAGAGAAACCACCACAGAAACAAAAAGACAATCTACCAACTGGGAGAAGATATTTGCACGTCACACATCTGACGCGGGTGGGGTTAGCTTCCAAAGTATACGAAGAACTCATACAATTCAACAAGAGAAAAACAAACCAACCACTCCAAAAAAATAGCCAAAAGACCTCAACAGACACTTCTCCAAAGAAGATCAGCAGGTGGCTCTTGGGCTCATGGAAAAATGCTCAGCATCACTTCATGTTAGGGAAATGCAAATCAAAACGACAGTGAGATGCCACCTCATCCCTGTGAGAATGACTTTATCAATGTCTGGAAACAGCACTGATGAGGGTGAGGAGGAAAAGGAGCCCTCACACACTGATGTTGGGAACCCACCGATGCATCCTCTGGAGAAAATGGAACGGAGAGACCATTAAAAACTAAACATGGAAATACTATATGATCCAGCAAGAGCACGTCTAGATATTTACACCGTCTGAAAAGACTAATACAAAAAAAAAAAAAAAACACACACACACACACACCTTGTATTCATAGCAGCATCATTCACAATAGCCAAGACACGGACTAAGCCTGAATGCCCTGTGCAGATGACTGGATAAGGAAATCGTAGTATAGGCGAAATCCTACCCAGCTATATGAAAGGTTGAACTAGTACCCCTTGGGGCAAAACAGATGGATCATGGACCTTCGAGTGGTTATGAGAAATAAATCAGAACATGAAAGACAAAGGCCACACAGTTTCTGTATGTACGTGTGGGATATCAGCAACCAAAGAAAACAAAACAAAGTAACTGTCAGACTCTGTGAATGCTGGGGTGGTCACAGTGGGGAGGTGGAGAGGCAGGTGTGGGGGGGCTAGGTGATGGTCATGGGCGCTGGGGCTTTGCAGGAGGGTGAGTGAAGCATATGCACATGTTGAAGTGTGAAGTTGTATGTTTTTATAAACATCTATTTTTTGTAAATGAATGGCAAATCAATACAATTTTGAAGGCAAGAACATAACGATATCTGTATATCATTTTTCTCCTTCTATTTAGTTAACATGAATGCTTACACTGCCAATGTGCTAAGAATTTTATAATTTTGCTACTGTATCCCCATAACAACTCTATCATGTACATTCTATGTTTATCCCCTATTTTGGATAGAAGGACACTCAGGCACTGTCTTTGTCCAGGATCCCCCAGTGAAGAAGGGTCAGAATCAAAATAAAGCAGCACCAGGCCCTTCCCCCTTACTGATAGAAACTAGTGAAAGCAATTGTACAAATGTAGCATAAACTGTGAGGTCCAAGGTATATGTATATATGTGTGCGTGTGTGTGTGTGTGTGTGTGTGTGTGTGTGTGTGTGTGTGTGAGAGAGAGAGAGAGAGAGAGAGAGAGAGAGAGAGAGAGAGAGAGAGAGAGAGAGAGAGAGAGAGAGAGAGAGAGAGAGATATCCCCCAGAAAGAGTAATCTTTTTAATGGATGAGTCTCTTCATCTTTATTTTCTTGAATGAGATAATCACCAGCCACAGCCATGATGGAATCTAAGGGGGCAGAGAGCTGTGGCTTTTATAGCCTTGCTTCCTTTCAAAGTACCCCATCTTTTCTGTTGCAGTGTCCAAACTTATTAGGACATAACCTTTCAAACCCAAGAGAAAAGGTCAACTTTAACTAGAGCACAAAAGAGGTTTCTGCATGGGGGGGGGGGGGGCTTTCATAGTTTCAGATTCTCCATTTCTGACCCCATGTCAGAGATGTTGGAAATTCAGTCACGTCTGTAGGAATCCAATTACTCCTGCCAATTACACAAAGATTATCAAAGTTGTAAACAGTAGAATATTTGCAGGGATCGATGGAGCACAACAAAGCTCATATTTAACAATAGAAATGAAAGTAAGAGTGGATCTGCAGTCAGTGAAAGAGGGGTGTAATGTCACATCATCATGCTGAAGGTTAAGACGTAATTGAAATCAATGTTATAGCACGATGAATCCTCCAGTTCTCGTGTACCGTGAGAGTGCAATCCTCATTTCATATCTGAGCAATTCATTTGCCTTAAGCAGTGCACTATTAGGAGGGTGTTTTTATTACATTGCCTCTCCGTGAGGTTTGAATTCAGTTAGATAGTGGCAAATTAGGTCGACTTTCAGCAAACAAGATTATGATAGATTGTTCACAAAACCACTGCATTCCCATATTCCCAGGGAATTAAGAGCAGGGGCCAGAGGCAGGTAGCAAGAGCAAGTACAGGTGTGGGCTTACCTGCTGGGGAGAAGTGGGTTCCAGGCTACAAGCCACTGCATGCTAGTGAGGTGTGCTTAAGCAAGTCACTCAACAGCTGGGTCTAAGCTAGCTCATCTGTAAAATTTGGTGGGGGGAGTGTGACTTTATGTGAAAGACTCTCAACAGGCATTCACAGACATTATTTAGTACTCATACCAATACAGTTTGTCAAGTCCATCAATCCTAACACCTCTTCCAGGAAGCCCTTCTTAATTTCCAAAGCCAGAAAAGATTTTCCTACTCTGAGTTTCCTTTGAGCACTTAATTTTTTATTAATATTTTTATTGAGGTATAATTTACATACAATAAAATTCATGTGCTACAGTATATAGTTTTTCATAAATTTGCTGACTTGTGAAACCATCACCATAATCCAATATTTTTATTGCAGTAAAAATTGGTTTACAACACTGTGTGTGATCTGGGGGGACAGGGTGACAGCTCCTCAGATGCATGTCACCATACCACACCACACCATGGCACCCATGGCCCTCAATCACCGTGATACAAGAAAGGACACGGATAAATATTCTGAAGGGCCTCCCTGGTGGTGCAACGGGTTAAGCGCAGCGTTATGGAGCTGTCGGTGGCTGTGGCAGGAGTTCGATGCCAGGTGGAGGAGATTCCCACATGGTGCTGCAGACCTCTCCTACCTCACCCGCTGCTCCCCTCAGCAGTGTATCCATCCATCTGCCTGTTCTGCTCCCCACTCTGTCTCTGGTGAATCCTCTCACCACCCCACGCCTCTGGCCTGCACCCCAGCTTGTATGCAAAAATAAATAAATCTTTAAAAATAAATAAGTATTCTGAACAAGAGATTACATGAATCTCTAACAACATGCATATATATATGCATAAAACAATGCAAATGTATGGATATGTATGTGTACATATGTATGTGTAGGCTCATTATAGAGTTGAGAGTTAAGAAATCACTTGATGCCATTTCGTATGTGAAGCAGGTTGGATGAGGATTAGATAGTAGAAAGTGATAAAAATCCACTCTCTTTCAAACACATTAAAGATGTCTAGGTGGCCTTGAGTCCAAGCTGTAGGTTTTTTATGGTTGAAGATTGCCCATCCATATGGTTTGGACCATGGAAATCTCTATTTTAATTCAGCAAGCGAGGCTCTTGGGACCAGTGATACGCAATGTCAGGAAAACAGTTGAAGCCTAGTTCTGAGTTATCAATGCACTTACAAAGGGTCCAGGCCAAGAACTGAAGCATGGGAAGTAGCACATGACACTTTGGTCAAAAGCACCAAGTAATATGGCTGAGAATCAGAATTACAACCTATTTTTGGCAGAGAGAGAAAAAAGAGAAGGAGGATGGGTGGAGAGTGTTTAGCAGAACGATAAGAGCCGGGGGGTGGTGGGTGGGGGTAAAGCAGCTCACACAGGGACTCAGCAAGAGACCATGTCTTAGATGCTATTTAGATAACCAGATTCCTCTCCATTTCTACAAATTGGTTCTATACCATAAGACAATGAAAAGATAAATCACAAACTGAAAATATACAAGAACCTATCTGCCAATAACCAAGGAAGAATCCATATCCAGAATGAGCTTCTACAAATCAACAAGAAATAGAAAAACTTGCATACTGGTGAAAGAACTTTCAAAAGGAAACATGGACAACCCTTAAATACATTAAAATATTTTAACAACATTATTTATCAAGAAAAATTGAGATACTATTCTACCTCATCAGGCTGGCAATAATGAGGAAGGAGAACTCTAATTTTACACTGGTCAACAAATTTTTACAGAAGTCATGTTACTGAAATAAAATTAGTCATATCCTATCAATTTGTATGTGCTCAACACAAATATGACAGTCAAATTCTAATTTTGGCTCTAGTTTTTTTTTTTGTAATCTGTAATAAATGGATGTTTACATCACGAAGTGCATGCCAATAGTAATAGGCCTACGGTTAATACCTGTAAAAAATCAAGTCATAGACTACTTCTTAGATGTCTTCGCTTGTCTCTGTTCAGGAATAGAATAGATGGAAGATGGTTTCCCTTGTGCAAAAGCACAGCCTTAAGACTCAGTTTCGAATTGTCTAGAAATAGTCACCATTCTTGTGGGTCATGAGTGATTTCTAAGGCATTCATGAGGCCCTCAATATCAGAACAGAATACCAGCGTACTTTCCTTTCTGAAGAAAGGCTCCAACTGCTGGTGGCGCTTTCAATATCAAGTAATTGTGACATCTTCTAGAAGATTCCATTGTTGGAGTTTTGATCCTAGCAGTTCTGCCTTGTTCTTGGATAAGTCCAAATCATGAACCGGGTCATTTAGTTCTTCCTATATTAGTCTGTGTGGGGTTGATGATGCACCACAGTGAAAATCTTCGATCACTGCATGCTGATGGAACAGGAGAAGAACAGGTCGGCTCACCCTTGTCTTCATCAGATGAATCAAGAGAATATTCTGATGGAAGTTCTGGAATCGGGAGTCCCTCACCATGTGGAACTGGTCTCAATGCAGACAGAATGTTTGGGTAGACTATTCTCGACTTATTTTGCTTCGTTATTCCACCAGAAAGAGGAGGAACCAAGCAGAAGTAACAGTCTTTTATGTGGTTGCTTGGCTCTCTCTACACCATGGGGACTGCAAAGGGCATTGATGGTTTTTTGCCATTGAACCACTGTGAAAGCTGTGTTGCACATGTAGCACAGCATAGATGCGGGGCCCAAGGCTTGTCTTGGTCACCAACCTTGCATCCGAAGTAAAGATGATAAGCCTTCTTCACTTGAGAAATGATATTTTTCTTCTGGTTGGCAAATGTCACTTCCCCACAAATAGAGCAGAAATTGTCCACTATATTAACACACTTTCATGGCATTACTTTTCTGAATTGTGCCTAAATGGATAAAATAATAACAGTTCCATGTAACAGTAGCTCAAACTGTCTTGCACAAATTCTGAAATATTTTCAATGCTCAACCTTTCCGACAAGGCTTTCTATAGTGCACTGCTGACGTCAGCTTCTTTCAGCAGCTACCTGGCAGTAGTATTGCATTGCCTCAGAAAATAATGCAGTCAACTCTGGATGATGTGTGCATGATGGTATTATGCAATGTGATGCAATATTACATCATTCTAGGCTGATTTAGGTTGTTGTTGCAGTCCTACTGGATAAATTTACATGGTGAAACATATAAAATGAATTATATGAAATATCTTCAAAATGAGAGTTAATAAAAAATTTTCAGGGTTATATTCATGTTCAACACACCAAGATACTACAGATTAGGGCCTTTTTAAGTCAATAACGATCTCACTGTTGACCAATGTTATCTGGCATGATAAGGATGTAGAACAACACAAACTCATTCATAGCTAGGGTGCATGTAACTTTGTATGCACACTTTACAATTCTTTACTCAAAAGAATTGATCATGCATATGTTAATACCCAGCCATTCAACTCATATGCAATCATTCTAGAGAAACTCTTGCATATCCTTGAAGAAACATGTCCCAGGAGACATGCTTAATAACATCTTATAGGATTAGCACTTGTAATAATGAAAATAATATCTTGAATGTCCATCTTCAGAGACATGTATATACATAAATTGTGATTCATTTGTGCAATAGAATGTTTCCAATGATGAATGAATAAAAAACAAAACCGTGTGCATGTAATGACAAAAGTTAAGAATCTTTGTATTACTTTTCTAAAAATCTTGTATATTTTCTATAACAGACAAAAATAGTATTTGACAATGCATACTGCTCTGAAAAGTCTATAAAGCAAAGAGCAAGTAACAAAATATCTCAATGGCCACTACCTCTGAGAAGGAGAAAAGAGAGTGATCAGAAAGGGGTATAGAGATAACTTCCAAATGTTTAACATTCTCTTTCCCAAGCTAAGTCAAGTACATGTAGGTATTTGTTTAAATATTATTTTAAGTGACACACCTTTTTATGTACCTTTATAAAAATACCTATTTAATAAAAAATAATTTTAAAATGAAGGGTTCTTATGCGGCAGTAACACTATTTCCAACCTATCATCAAGATGACTTGTATACTCCCTGCCAAAGAAGGAGGTTGATTTTAAAATGTGAAGCAGAAGATGGATGATGTTTACTTCCCCCCCCCCCAATGATAGGTGGACAGTCAACAAGCCCTTCACAATTACTAGTCCTCTAGATGATTTTCCAAATCCAATGTTTGCATATTAATAGTGGGGGAAGGAAGGACCAAATTCATTTCACTCCAATGGTAATGAATGAAGGAGATAATATTAATTGAGGGCCTCCCTGGTGGCACAAGAGTTTAAGTCACAGCCTATGAAGCCATCGGCAGCCGCAGTAGCATGAGTTTGATCCCCAGCCAGGGAGATTCCCACATGGAGCAGCAGACCTCTCCTGCCTCGCCCGCTGCTCCCCTCAGCAGTGTATTTCAGTAGCTCTATCTGTTCTGCTCCCCACACTGTCTCTGGTGAATCCTCTCACCCCTCCACCCCCCACACCTCTGGCCTACACCCCAGTTCTTGTATGCATAAATAAATCTTTAAAAATATTAATTGAGCACTTACTATAATACATCAACTCTCTTACGTGCCTATGTAAGAATGATTTAATTTACGCTTCACAATAACCCTATAGTAGGTACTACTAGACATAGTTTACTGCTGAAGAAGCTGAAGTTAAACTATTTAAAAAAAAAAAGAAGATGGAAAGTATAAAGGCTGAACTAAACATGCTTGGATACAAAACCTCTATTCTAAGCCATTAAAGTAAACTGTCTCTGAGCAGTTTTAAATAATTGTAATTAAACCTAAGACTCTATGTTTATTCCTCTTTTTTAACAATGGAGTAAATAGGTTCACACTCCTCCTTTTTGGAGCGCTTCCTTTAAATATTAGCTACATATTTTACAGAGCAGAGTGATGAGTTTGGTCATAAGATTCCTCCCATGTTCTCTCTTTGGTGGCAATTCTAAAGTATAATATAAAAGGCAGGGCCTCCCTGGTGGCACAGCAGTTAAGCGCTGCGCTGTGGAGCTGTCGGCAGCGGCAACGTGAGTTCGACGCCCAGCCTGGGAGATTCCCACATGGCGTGGCAGACCTTTCTTGCCTCGCTCTTTGCTCCCCTCAGCAGTGTATTTCCGTCCATCTGCCTGTCCTGCTCCCCACTCTGTCTCTGGTGAAGCCTCTTGCCACCCCACGCCTCTGGCCTGTACCCCAGCTTGTATGCATAAATAAATAAATCTTTAAAAAAATATAAAAATAAAATAAAGTATAATATAAAAGGCAGACTAAATCAAACCTCCTAGGTTTTCTTTAAACAACTTATTTAAAAATTGATTATTATGGATAACAGCTTTGTCTTTATTAACTTTTCAGTTGCCAATCATTTTTTTGGGCATATTTAAAAGATTGAAAAAAATGAGTTTCTATCCTCCTAATTAATCATTTTTATTTCCAGGAGTGTAACCTGAGAAATATTCTACATCTTTTAGGTGTCCAGAATCTACTCCCTTTTTTTCTGATCAAAGTCCTTGGATTTTTCTCTGAGAAAGTATTCTTGTTCCTTGTGATTTTGGTGGGAGGGACTGAAAAGATACCACATGTTCTCTTGGTCAAATGATAGATTTGAATCCAAGGTAAAGTTTTGGGTCCCTCCTTTAGACTTTGATGGAGGTGGTTCAGGTTCTGAAAATGGCTAAAGTTCATTCACGTCCATGGTAGTGGCCCCAATGCATGCTCCATTAATTCCTGCTTCTTGGATTCTCAGAGTTTCCCAGATCTATTTGATTCATGGTGTCATTATTCAGTTTGTGACCCAAATTTGTGAGTTATCTCAATCATTCCAGCAATGTCTTTCTCCCTTCACACTAGCCGAGATTGACTTCTACCTCTTAAGTTAAGGAGTCCTAGGTGAATTTTTCACCAAAAATACATTATAAGATACTCATTGTATTATTCATTATGTGAAAACAAGGTAATATCTTACAACATGAGAATAGTTGAAGTAAATAAGGGTTTTTTTCCAACAATGAAATATTCTACAGCTATTCAAGTTAGTGGTGAAGATTTATAATTACTGATTTGCAAAAAGTTTGCAACATATTAAACATTTTTAAGTGATAAAAGCAGGTTACAGAGCAGTGTTCATAATATGATCTGCTTTATAATACAATATACACCAATATATTAACAGCGATCACTTCTACATTATGGGATAATAAAGGTTATTTTGTTTCACTATATTAGTTAATATTTCTTCAATAAATGTGCAAGTCTTAAGAGGAAAAATATTGTTTTAATTTATGCTCATTTGAACAAATACATTTTTCCAGAGGAATTTTTAAGTCACAGATCTAGGAAATAAAAATGAGAGTCACAAGTATACTGTTGCTGAGGGTACCAATACAGCAGCCCAGATTTTTATGGGACTAGATTACTGTTCAAATATTCTTACAGCTTAAGTGAAGAGCAAAATTAAAAATCATAAAAAGCATTTGAAAGAAAAGAATCAGTGACTGAAAGAAGGGAACTACAGGTCAGTTTAATCACGAATCAGATTATGATTGGTTATCCTTTTAAAGAATCAGAGTTGAAGAGTGGGAAAATTGCTGAACTCAGTCAAAAGAAATGTATTTCCACCCTGGGTGAGTCACTAACCAGCTCGATGTCTCTGGGCAAGTCACTTAACCTCTTTAGTCCTGCTCATAAAATGAAAGGCAGAAATAGATTACTGTGTAGTTTCTCCAGACTCTAAAAGTCTTCCATTTATAAAAGGGCATAGAAACTAATTCCTATGTTCAACCTGTTGTATTATTTATCTAGCATCCCTTCTGGTTACAGCACCTAGTGTTGAAATGGGAAACCAATCTCAACCCACCAAACACAATCAATAAACTTATTCTATCTAATGAGAGTTGGTGGTTAATTCACATAATAGTGTGTGCTCCAAATCGAACCAGTGAGATCAACAGCAAGAACAATTCCTAGAAGCACTGAGAAAGAGACACTTGATTTCTGCACTAATTGATAAAATGGAAAGATAGTTGTCCTTAGAGCCATGTTTGTCATCAGAAGCAAAGTCGGTTGGTAATTATGCCAGGATACAAGGAAATGAGTCAAAGATGAGAAGAAAGAGAAAACCCTAGTAATATCATTAGGGTAACTAAAACCAGCCATTCCTGAAATGACTATAGCCAATCAATTAGTTGCTGTGATGGTTAATCCTATGCCGCAAGCTGACTGGTCTAATGGGTGCTCAGAGAGCTGGTAACATACTATTTCTGGATATGTGTGCGAGAATATTTGCATTTGAATTAGTGAACTGAGTAAAGCAGATGGCTCTCCCCTATGTAGGTAGGCAATATCTAATTTGTTGAAGAATAAAAAGTAGAGGAAGTGTGAACTTGTTCTCTCTCTGTGTAAACTGAGACATTCATCGTTTCCTCTTCTGCCCTGGGACATTGTACTCCGGCTTCTTTACCTTTCAGACTCAGACAGGGACTTAGAGCATCAGTTACCTCAACCCCACCCCTACCCTTCCTCCCAGTGTCAAGTGTTATGCCAACAGCTTTCTCGGTCATCAGCTTGCTCACAGCAGATTACATGGGACTGGACTCAGTTACAATAAATGTGTGAGCCGGTTCCCATAATAAATCTCCTTATCTATAGCTGTAAGTATGTGTGTATCTGTCTCTGTCTGTCTGTCTATCTACCTACCTACCTGCCTACCTACCTACCCTATTGGTTCTGTTTCTCTGTAGAACCCTGACTGATACAAATAGCATCACTAGAAACCTAAACAACCCTAGCTTATCCCATCTCTCGATAATTTCATAAACCATTGCTTGGAGAAAATTTGCAAGATATTTATTCTGAAAATCAAATCTATAACAAAAAAATTTATCTGGGTAGGGAATCACTAATTTCTTCCTCATCTCACAAAATTTTGGAAGGCAGATAACAACGGAGTTCTCTGAAACTAGGGAGATTCAGGGACAAGGAATAGGAGGCATAATGAACTGAAATAGCTAAAATCAATAAATTCGCCTCAATTTAGGAAGAATAAATAATTGTTGGTGCTTGACTTGTTTCTCTTGAAAATTGTTTACAAAATTGAGACTTAGTTTATTTAGTTTTTATGTCTTACTTTTCCTTTGGGTTATAGTCTAACATTCAGACAGCATTTAGAAGGGCAAGGTGTTCGTTATTTTCAATGACTTATTCTTTACAATCAATAGTTGTCCCTTATATCTATTCTCTTCCTCTCAATAGTTCTTAAGAGAAAATACGCGGGGAAATATGCTGCCTTTCCAATTTTCATGTTGTTAGTTGTGGTTCTATGATTAAGTTATAACCAATGGAATGTGGAATAGAAGTGCCACATGGCAGTTTTCTTTAAAAAATATATATTTTACCCTTTGTCCTTTCTGACTTTGTTCACGTATCCATCTGTGGCTTAGAACATGAATCTATACAGTGGAGATCTGGCTCCAACATGAGTTGTAATGAAGGTGTCGTCTTCTGGAAAGAGCTCGGGTCCCTGTAGATTTTATGGGGCAGAACGAGTATAGCAACCTTGACCAAACTTCCTCTCATTTTTACAAGAGAGAGATAAGCTGCCGCTGCTTTTTTTCTTTTTTTAGCACTGTTCTTTTAGTCTCTCACTTTTTGACACACCAAATCCTAAGCAATTCAGCCTGTTTCATGGACCCTTTCTAGAAAAGAAAATATAGGAAGACAGCAAGAGCATAAGTAAGGAGCTAAGTTAGAAGGTAGCTGCAGGAATTTAGGCGGGACATTAGATTACGAGCTAAAAAACATAGCAGTCAAAACAGAAATTGAGAAATAATTCTGAGATCAAATTGATATCTTGTGGTTACCTTTATGGGGAGGGAGAAACAGAACAGTTCAGAACATTTCCAAGTTGGGCAGCTATGTAGATCTGAACGGAGTTATCTGAAACTGGTAGTCTAAGAAGAATGTCCTTGAGAGGAAATTGGGAATTCAATGGAAATTTTGAGTGTGACCCATTTTCACAAGTAGAGATGTTCTTAACTGGAAATATGTCTGAAGGTGGTCTCAGTATGGAGACTGGAGATAGTGTGATGCAGCCTTGAGGACCCTTCTCAGAGTCACTCATCAAGTGAATAATTGAACAGTTAGAATTCAGGGATTGAAGCCATGACAATGAGGTACCTGAGAGGCAAAGTATTTTGTCATCTTTTCTTAGTATTGTGGTGAATAATTAAAGGATTTCAAAGTATGCAGGACTTTCCTTAAAGGTTCTAACTATCCAATCAAAGGAAGTTATTATTAAGGAAAGGGGAAGGAAATTATTTGACTCCAAAAGTCAGATGTGGCTCCTTTAATAGGAGCAAATGATATACTATTGCATACACAGGCCCCCCTCCTTTTTGAAAATTTGTCTCACCTCGCTTTTAATGAAAGAGCTATATTAGTGCCTGTTTTCACTACCTGAAATTCAAAGAGGATTTTTGCTTTTATGACAAAAGACAAAGAGTAAAAATAACCTTGAGTTTTTGTTTTGCAGGAGCTATGACTCCTGGAGCAGTGAGAATGTCCAGACCAAGCCCTTCCCTAGGAATTACTTTATACAGACTGTGTATCTATCACCTCATTCCTGCTTTCACTATATGCTAATGCTATTTCGGCTTGTGTGTGTTATTGGGTATGATTTGGTAGGTTATTCTGAAGGTCTGAGAATGCTTAAAAATTTTCCATACAAATTATTAGCAACTACTTCTCTGCTTCTCTTCGTTTCAACTTATGAAAGGGTTTTTTAGCAACTTTCTAATAAAAGGGGGAAACCTGTGTATGTATATCAATTCATCACTACATTTTAAATAGAATTTTGTCAATTATACTTCAATAAAACTAGAAAATTATCTTAAAATCATTGATATATTTCCAAAGGGTAGAAAAAGAAACCCTTCGCTTACAGACAGAAAGGATCCTGAGAACTCACCCTGTGACTTAAGTAACCCTAGCCACGCCCTTTGGGACTTTGTAGAAATACAATTCCAAAGGTAAAAGAAAGCAAAGTCTAACAATGTGCATTAGACCCAGTGAAAACTGAAAAATATAATATCAATTGTCCTCTATTTGCAATTGAATACCTTCTGCTTATGTCTAGTGAGGCTTGTCAGGCTAATGAAATTTGGCACTTCATAGCATTTCTATAGGAAATGAATCAGAGATTAGACTCATGGAAATCTTCGTTCTAGGAAGTGTCTTAGAAATGTTCCGTACAACCCACTTATTTTATAAATGTGAAAGTAAAGCCCAGAGAGTCAAATGACATCCTCAAAGTCTTAGAGCTGGCTTCACAGAAGAGCCCCTGCCAAACCCAAGTTGTCTTGGAAATGTCTTTTCCCTCTCATCTGCAGAGAATAGACACTGCTATCGGTGCCCATCCACAGGAATGGGTTACACTTTCCTTATCATTTACACACACAAAAGGAAATGATGGTTTGATTTATTTGTAAATGGCTTTGATGTTGTTTATTTTTTATTATTGTATTTTTTATTGAGGCAATGTCGTTCAACACTGCATATGATGTAGGGGCATAAGCTCACATCTCTTCAGATGTATGTTACCACACCACGCCCACCACCCAGGCACCCAGAGTCCTTCACCATAGTCCATTGGGCCCCTTCTCCCATTGACTCCCCACATCCCACCCAACCCGCCCCCCATAACTTCAATTCTACAGTCAGATTTCCACTGTTTTTTTCTAGTTTAGTTTTGACTGTTTCTTTTCTTTTCATATATTCCACATATGAGTGAAACCACCCAGTATTTATCTTTCTCCTTCTAACTTATTTCACATAGCATCATTCTCTCCAGTTTAGAGAAATAGGAAGCATTCAACATATCTTATTTAATAAATTAATAATAGGAGACATAGTCTTTCCATGAGCAAGCATTTAAGAATATGCTTGGGCCCCTGAGAGAGAGAGAAACCAAGAAAACAGAAAATCAGAAGAAAAAAAATATATATGTTAGGCTGTAATAAGGACTAGGAAAGCCAGAACTTGAAGAAAGGAAAGACAAGAAGTAGAAAAAAGAAGAATGGAAGAAAAGAGGTTTGAGCAACTTGCCCAAGTTCACCAGAAAAAAACTTTCTTCCTTTCATTCAAAAGTTTCATTACATATAGAATAAGTTTAATTGCCAAAGTAAATCAGATATTTTTACAGTTTTTGAAGGAAGAACTTTGATTTTAGAAATGCATTTGTCCTCTAGCTTAGCACCAAAAGTGGTACTCAAACATTTTTGAGCACTCAAACATATTGCTAAGTAAATAAGTGGATGAATGATGGCTGGGGAGACAGAGAGAGGAATCCAGTAGTACCCACTGGCCATTACATGCCCCAAGTTGATTAGCAGAGATGGTGAGACATGCAAATTCTAGTCTGATGAAAACTGAGGCTGTAATTAGCAAACAGGGGGAAACTAAACCAAGACTCGGGTTTTGGGGGACTGCAGATTCTACACCCTGAATTTTAATTTCATGTTGGGAGTATTCCTTTTGCAAGGTGCAAAGTTTTCTGGGTGACTCACACACCTTAAAATTGTTCAGGGTTTCCCAAATTTGCCTATTCATAAGAATCACCCCAAATTAAACATATATAGACCAGGCTCCCAACTCTGGCCAAGAAAAAAAGAATATTTAGGGGAAGGAGCCCCAATGGGTTATGGTTTACATCTCTTTGCTGGTCATCTGGGGATTACTGAATATTTGATAAATGTGATAAGTTTATATTTTATATAATTTTTAAAAATTAAAAGTTTTCTAAATTGTCCCAGCTTAAAGGGAGAGGGCGAAGCAGAAACCCAAAGGCAAATTGTGAGGGTATTTCTCCATTATACCGAGGACAGCCCCAGTTGTAATTTTTTTCTTCGAGATGACCCCTGAACAAAAATTCCTGATATAATTACAGTAATCGTTAAATGGGAGCTTTGTCTCTGCAGGGCACTCACTGGGCTAAGATCATTCATCCAAACTGTATCTTATTAAATTCTAAATACAACACTGTTAGCCAACATTATTAACATGTACTTGCTACAGATGAGGAAATGGAAGATCCAAGAAGTGAGACAGTGGTCTAAGTTTGCTTGCTGACTCTGCATCGGGACTGCTGGGGACACATTTTTCCTTGTTCTACCCTCAGCCTTCCACCTGCTTTGGGCTTCCATTGTGCCTCCAAATTTCCCCTCCCAGCTGTCCTACAATCCCCCCAGGAGAGGGAGGTTCTTCCCCCAAACTTGTTTCCTTTAGCTCCCACTTACCCATTAGGGTAACTGCTTTGGGTGATACTTTGGAGTAAAGTGGAAGTTGGGAGGCTAATCAGGAAGTTGTAGGAACCTAGGTTAAGTCTTAAAACTGCAGACAAACCCTTCGTTATTTAATCTGTCAAATATCAAACAGGATTATTGAAGTAGACCTTGCTAGGCTGTTTGAAAAATGAAGCAAATAGTATAAATAAAGAAATCAGTACGTGTCTGCCAGGGTTCTGACAAATATTAATCCCCTCCCCTTCTCCAGCTGCCTGAGCTGGAATCTCACTAAATCTGACTGGCAGTATGTTGCATTGTCACCAGCAGGTAGCTGGTTAGTAGGAGAAGATTCATTCTTATCACAAGTGGACAGAGGTATTTTAAGTGCATTAAATGCCAGGACCCTTCTCTCACCCATCCTTATTGCCCCCCCTCCCCCGACTCCCGCCCAGGGCCTGGGGCTGTGTCTGGTATATAGCAGGTATCGAATACATATTTGCTGAACAAGAAACTTCCCCGGTGGCTCAGGGGCTAAAATCTCAGTGCTATCAAGCTATTGCCAGCTACTGCAGCCTGAGTTCCATCCCAGGCCAGGGAGCTAATCCATATGGCGCAGTAGACCTCTCCTGTCTCACCCGCTGCTCCCCTCAGCAGTGTATTTCAGTAGATCCACCTGCTCTGCTCCCCACTCTGTCTCTGGTGAATCCTCTCACCCACCAGCCCCCACACCTCTGGCCTATACCCCAGTTCTTGTATGCATAAATAAATACGATAAATCTTTAAAAAACAAAAAACTTCCCAGTGAAAAAACCACCAAACCTGGTCACACCCACCCTCTCCTTTAAGATACTTTATAAAAAGGGGATCTCAGCTTAGGCACATAAAGAAGAGTCGAGAGCCACGTCACTTGGGATTAAACCCTGCCTCCATTCTTACTATCTGTGTATTCTGTAACTACAAGTTATTTAATGTACCTAGGTGTCAGTTTCCTCATCTGAGAAATGGAGATGACAGACACATTGTCCCCAGGTTGTCACGAGAATGTCATGAATTTACGGATGCAAAGTGCTTAGAACAGGTGGTACATGTGGTAAGTCAGTTATCATCATTATAATTTCTCCATCTTACAGATGAGAAAGCCAATACTTGGGGTATCAAATGACTCGACTGAAGTCCCCCGTAAAGTAGGGGTGGCCACTCTGGCTGTTCCCTCAGGCTGGATGAGATGCTGCAAAGGTCTGGAGGCAAAGAAGGAAGACGAAGTCACGCATTTTCCAGAAGGGGTCCCCAATCTTATCCTTCTTCCTCTACCTGCTACCCCCAAAGACACACATTTCAAGCATCTGTCTCACTGTCTGCTGCAGGAGGTTGCCAAACACCTATTGAAAGAAATGACCTGTGCTAAGCACCCATGGTCTCGACACAGCTTTATTAAAAATTAAGTTGCAAATTATAACACTCACTGGGGAAGACTTGCTTTCCTCCAAATTACAGTTAATAGAAGAAAATTAATGTAGCAATTAATGTGGCTGCTCTCACAGCCTGGTGTAACATGTCCAGGACGCGGCTCCCGGCCTTCCCAAAGCCTGTTAGGAGAACGAGGGTCTAGAGCTTAATAAAGTTTTGCTTTTCCTGTGTTTAAGCTCTCGGGCCATAACTTACTTAAGAAACACACAAAAAAGAGATTATTTAACATTTTAGAGGTTCCCATGAGCCATAAATCATTTTCACACACGCCATATTTGTTGAAAAGGACAGAATACATTCAATTTTACAGTATATTAAACTTCATCTAATTTGAACGTAAGAACAGACCAGCAAAATAAATGACCAATTTCTGAAGCAGAAATTACCATTTGGTTGGTGCCATTACGGAGCTGCCGGTATTTTATCATGTTCTTAACATAATATTGCTTGTCTAGCGATGCGTAGTTATAATGCTCTTCCAAATTAGAAGGCGGTGAAAGAGAAGTGCATAGAGTTTTTTTTTAATAGGCGTCATTTGTCAGATGTTATTCTGAGGGCTTTGTGCTGATGATAATATGCAGATTAAAGCTGAAGTAAATGGGGGGGGGCTTAGGAACTGCCACCAGGAAGAGGGAGGTTCCTTTTGCTGAGCTTCCTGGGGCCTCAGCTGTCAGGGAGAGAGGATGGCCAGGTGGCCACAGCCCCGGGCGAGGATAACAGTAATTAATTTGTGCTGAAGACTTCCAGGGAGTGGAAGCCGCGTGCTCAGCACAAAGCAATGCCCCCAGGAATTCAATGTGGGGTCTCAGCTGGTCCAGCGACCGCTGTGATAGCCACCTCTGGCAGAGTGCCCTGCCACTTACAAAACACTTCCACATCTGTTTTCAGGTGGAATCTGCAAAGGAACCCAGAGAGGTGGCCCCCTCATTTCCTAATTAAACACACATTAGCAAGGAGAGGACCCAGGCTTGGCAAGCTCCAGGGGAGGCTGGAGCGGCCAGGGCTAAGAAATGCAGGGCAGTGATGCAAAGCCAGATGGGTCAGGGTCCACCATCAACTCAGTCATTCATTCCACAGTAGTAATTAAGGGCCGCTCGGGTGCTAGGTGCTGCACTGGGGGCTATGACTGCTGCAGAGTCTGAATTTCTGAACATCTCTCAGCTTAAGAAAGCAGCTGAGTACGTGCGTTAAGTGCATAGACTTGGCCTTAAACAGCCTAGTTTTGAATCACCAGCTCTGTTACTTACAGGCTGTGTGACCTTAGGCAAGTTCCTTAACCTCTTTGATTCACTATTCTGATTTCACTTCTCTGAACAGGGTACCCTAGAACAGACTTGTGAAAATTTAATCAGATAAGCTGCATTTTGGATAGTGCTTGGCCCAGAGCTAGCTGCAATAAATATTGGCTGCTTTATGCCCAACTAATAAACTCCCTGTCATCCCAATCCAGGCTATCATCATCCCTCACCAGGACTTCCTTGGCTAATTTTCAGCCCCTGCAGTTGATCCTGCATAGAAAAGAATATGGGACCTTGGTGAAGACAAAATCTGATCCACCTGCACCCCCACACACCATTGCCCTGCAGGTGAAGTTCAAGCATTTTATTCTGACTTGAAAATCCTGCACAGTCAGACCAGCCCCATTCTCCAGTATCTTTTACCACCACCCACCTTCTCTGAACCAGTTCTGCTCTCTAGCCATACCAAATGACCGTTCCACAGTTTGCTGTCGCCCCTCTATTTTTTCTTGCTCATGTCCTTAATTTTGCAATAGCCATTCTCTCTACCTAGAAGTTTCCTTCACGTCTCAACTTAAAGATGTCCCCTTTGGAAAGTCAATCCTCACGCTTAAGACTAGCTGAGAGGCCCCCCTCTTTGCCCCACGGCATTCCTCACGTTGCAACGCAGCCCCTAATCATCTTACTGATTGCACCCAAGTTCTCCATTTACATCCCAAGAGCCAAGCACAGGGTCTGGCACAGAGAAGACGGAACAACTTACTGGTTGAATCAGTGAGACCCAGCAGCCTCTGAGCCTGGGTCTTGCCCTTGCCCTTTGTAACACCAAGCCCCACAGTAAGGCGGGAGGGGACTCGTGGCTCATGTGCCAAGGCGTGCCATGCCGAATCAGGGCTTCCTGCAAGGTTCAGATTTATGCCCCTTGTTCATGGCAGGGCCAGCCTCCCCAATCCCATAAATCACCATGCAGTGATCTGGCTCTCGAGGTGGGGAGCCTGCAAAGCTCACAGCACTTTGCTGAGGAGCCACTGGAATTAGGCATAAATCCACTTCTTGATTGAATAAGCAAACACCCCACTGCTCAAAATGATTTACTAAATTACAATGCACAGTGACAGACTTGGGAGAGTCAGAGCTTAGCAATCAGACCTCTAACTACACGGCTTCCTCCACCTCTGCCCCTCCCTGGTTCCACCTGTGCCTTCATCCTCACGCCCAATCAATCAACATTCGCTGAGCAGCCACACCATGCAGGGTAGGTGCTTACCCACAAAGGATCTCATTTAAATTTTACCGATTCACTAACCCCAGACATTTGCTACCCGTTTTTCTCCCATTTTTGGCGGCACAGGATTCAGGTTCACAGAGGTTAAGAAAGTCAGTGGCAGAGATGAGCTCCCAAAATATCCATCAATAAGCCCAAGAATATGTCTATTTCAGACTAGACTCTTGATCGCCATTTTTTCTTTTTGTCCACAAACACCTTTTAATTTCTCCTTATTAAACTTTTTCTTTTTCCTCTTGTTTTTCCAGCTAATTATTGAGGTGTAATTGGTGTACAAAAATGTGTGCATAATCAATATATACACTTCCATGAGTTTGATATATACACTCTTACCCTCACCACAATAAAGATAACGAACATGTCTATTACCTCCCAAAGTTTCCTTTTTTGCTTCTATTTTGGTTTTTGATTGTATTCTTTGTTGTTGGTTTTTTTTTGGTGGTAAGAATATTTAACATGAATTTAACATAACAGAATTTTAAGTGCACAATACCTTACTGTTAACCGTAGGCGCTCCGGCAGTGCATCTTCTGTGTCGCTGCAACAGGAAGAGAGAGTGGAAGGTTGAGCTCTGCCAATTAAATGCTTTCAGCGGAAAGGCACACCTGATTGTGATGCTGGCAAACCACTCCACGTAACTAATCATGCAGCCCCACCTACCCACCTGAATGAAGAAGTACCTTCTAAAGGATGTGCTAGTTTGGGGCCTCCCTGCTAGCCTAGAGGTTACATCTGAGTGCCATCATTGCTCCCACCTCAGTTTGATCCCCAGCCAGGGAACTTCCCACATGGCACAGCAGACCTCTCCTGCCTCGTCCGCTGCTCCCCTCAGGAGTATATTTCAGTAGATCCACCTGTTCTGCTCCCCACTCTGTCTCTGGTGAATCCTCTCACTCCCTGCACCTCTGGCTTATGCCCCAGTTCTTCCATGCAAAAATAAAAAAGTGGCCTCTCCGGGGGCACAGTGGTTAAGTGCTGTGCTGTGGAATTGTTGGCAGCAGCGATGCGAGTTCCATGCCTGGCCGGGGAGATTTCCACATGGTGCAGCGACCTCTCCTGCCTTGTCCACTGCTCCCCTCAGCAGTGTGTTTCTGTCAATCTGCCTGTTCTGCTCCCCACTCTTCCTTTGGTGAACCCTCTCACTGCCTCACAACTCTGGTCTGTACCCCAGTTTGTATGCATAAATAAATAAATCTTTAAAAAAATAAGTAAATAAAGGATATGCTACCTTTTATGCCTGAGTACTACCCAATGCCCTCATTGTCCTCTTGTTCTCATTCATTTATTCCTTCATTCAACAGATATTTACAGAGCTTATGTGACATGCGAGGGCACTGTGCTAGACATTAGGAATAAAACCCCTCCAAAATATCCGTGAACCGGGCACTCAGGAAGCTTAGAATGTAATTAGGGACACATATATTAATCCAAAAGCATGCAAGTAAATTAGAACTGTGTCAAGTTCTGAGAGACGAGCAGAGAGTTTTATGAAAACTATACTCTAACAAAAGTAGGGTCTAACCTAGGGATCAGGGAAAGCTTTTGTTCAAGTAAAGATTTTGATTACAAGGAACAGAATCCATCTCTGACCAAATTAAATAGACAAGGAATTTAATTAGAGGATCCTGTGTAGCTGACAGGCTTCAATCTACACCGTGGCTGATTCTTTCTATTTGAAACTGGCAGCAGTTGGTGTCTCCTTCCTAGCTGCAAGAAGCCCTGGAAACAAAAGTATCTGGCTTTTTCAAATGCCAAAATAGAATGACAAATACCCTCGCTGCTACACTGTGAAAGTTAATAGTGGAGCTGAGATTTAAATGAATAATAGGCACTAATAGAAAAGGAGGAATCATACTTTCCTTCCTCCCTCACCTTAAAAAAAAAATCAAATACATACAAAAGTAGAGATGATAATATATGATTTGGATCTATCACTTTGCTTCAACAATTTATCTACACAGTATGGTTTCATTTAGACCTTTGTTCACTTTCTCCTGCCCCATGTATGTTTTTAAATCATGTAAATAGTGAATATATTACAAACATATATACATGTATATGAAAAGTAAGAACCTATTTAGAAAAACAAGATGATGCTGATATAACAATTATATTTAGGAAAAGCAATACTTATTTGATGTCACCAAATGCCTCGTTAGTATTGACATTTTTTTATTACCTTAAAAATTTTTATACAGTTCTATTATTAAGAATCCAGATAAAGTCCTCATATTGTGATTGATATGTCTCTTAAATCCCTTTTAATATCGATCCCCTACCCCCATATATTCCCCTTGTAATAGAGAAGCAGGCACTGGTACGTGTATCTATAGGCATAGACTAAAGTGACTTGGCATAGAAATAGTCACAGACACAGACAGGCATAGACATAAATGTAGACAACTAGAACAAAGAACTGAATCATTTGTTCTGAGGAATTTCTCATCATCTGAGTTTTGCCAGTTGTTTCTCTGTTCCTTAGATTTTCTATAAATTAGCGGTAGACCCGGAAACTTGATCAGCTTCAAGTTCAAACTTTTGGCAAGATAGCACCAAGGGAATGTGTACTTTCATCTGAAGGCTTGCAATTTCTAATTGTCTTCATTTGGGTGATGCCAATGCTAATTCATGATTTGATCTATTGATTCATTAGGAATCAAATATCACAAAATGGTGATATTTGCATTATATTATTTCTCCCTTGTTCATGGGGTGAGATACACAACTAATTTAGCAGAGTCAGAATAAATGTTCAATTCTTCCCTTATTTACCAGTTTTCTTTTTTTAAGATCTATTTATTTATGCATATAAGAATTGGGGTGTAGGCCAGTGAGAGGATTCACTAGAGACAGTGTGGGGAGCACAACAGGCAGATCTACTGAGGTACACCGCTGAGGGGAGCAGTGGCGCAAGGGAGGAGAGTCTGCTGTGCCATGTGGAAAGCTCCCTGGCTGGGAATCGAACTTGTGCTGCAGTGACTGCCGATAGCTCCATAATGCTGAGACTTAACCTGTTGCACCACCAGGAAGCCCCTTATTTACCAGTATTCAAGAGGAGTTGGTTTGCTAGTATTTCCCAATGGTAAGAATAGGAATCTACAATAAGGTTTAGGTGGGGAAATTGAAGACTATATTTTTGACTGCCATAAGTCTGAGGTGCTCAGCTGGGTATCAGGAGAAAGGTAGATACTGGAGGCTACAAGTTGCTAAAATGAGGACGAGTTATGATTCTTAAGTCCTCACATCTCAGGCTCCTTCTGAGCAGCAACTAATTTGCACAATTGTCAATGTTTTAGCAATGGCTGCAGCTGATAGACTAAGGTTTGGCCAGTCTTAGAACAAAAACATTGAAATGGAAATCCCGTCCAATGTGGACATGATACATTGCATTATGACTAATTCGCTCAATTGGAAAGTAACTAAATGACTCAATCAGATTGGGGTGAGGGGAGGATTCACATCAAAGATAGAGACACAGAAGATAGTATAGAGCTCTAGACATTACAGAAGGAAGTAATAAAAAGAAGCTAGGAGACAATGAGTATTAAAGTGAAACCAAACAGATTCCCAGTAGACACAGCAGACAGAGATGGAGAAACTTTAGTCCAAAGATCAATGAGACCACAGAAATGATTTCTGAATACTCTTCCTGTTCATTCTGGAGCACCAGCTGCTGAAATAATTGTCTAATTTCACAAGGAATTCTGCCTGGACTGGAGCTAGAATGCAGATACCTATGACTAATGCATTTAAATAATAACCCACAACACCCTCCAATATCCAGTTTACTTACATGACTTGGAATGCCCAAGGAGGATTCTTATAAAGGTGGAGAGACTGGTTTCTGTTTGTGAAGGACAATTAAGGGCATAGCATGACTTCAATCATTGGTGAAAAGAAACCTGCCAAAAGCCGAAGGATTTTGTGAAATCCTGGACACAGGCAAAGCCTCTTCTTTGACCAAGGCAACACAAATTAAGCACAGAACTAAGGATAGAATAGTTACCAAAATGTCTAGCAAACCAACATGGCTTTGAGGACTTGAGGGTGGATCCTTTGGGGGAAGATTAGGGAATAGTTCCTGAAAAACCTTGGCATTTTTCCTGTTTGCTGTTGATGGAAAAGACATAGCGGTGCCTGAACACTGGAACAAAAAAGTCCTTTCCAAGTTTCTTGGAGACACCCTAGAGGTTCCTTGAATTTTGTAGGGCAGCCAGGAGAGAAAGCAGCCTCCAAACACCAGGTGGGGCTCAGCGTTAGAGACATGAGGCTGGCCTGGGTGCGCCTGCATTTGTAATCACAGGACAAGCCACCCTAAGGTGCACAGTGACCCACACTTCCCTTGCACTCTTGCAATAAACTACCATGTCTCCTCCACAAGTTGCTTTCTCTGTAACTGTAATGAGCCTAATTAACATCATTAGAGAAAATGAAAATATAGATTTGATTGTCGCTGGCAGCATATAGGGGGTAGCTTAAACTTATCCAATTAACTCCTTCCTGCCTGACACTTGATCTACTTTGGGCTTCAGAAATCTGAGGCTTCAACATATTAGCCCTCTGCTCATAATCCTTGGCCACAAGCGATCAATGTGGCACTTGTGTTGCTCTTTCTTTGAGGACCTCATGAGGGCAATGATTGGGCCAGTTCCTGCCATATCTTTATTTTCCTACTGCATGCTGTCACAGTAGCTGATGCAAGAAGATGGCCCATCAATGTTTTTCACTGATAATCGGATTTAAATTTTTACGTTTTTAAAGATTTATTCATTTATGCATGCAAGAACTCGGGGGTAGGCCAGCGGTGTGGGGTGGTGAGAGGATTCACTAGAGACAAAGCAGGGAGCAGAACAGGCAGATCGACTGGAATACACTGCTGAGGGGAGCAGGGGGCGAGGCAGGAGAGGTGTGCAGAGCCATGTGGGAAGCTCCCTGGCCTGGTATCGAACTCATGCTGCAGAGGCTGAGGACAGCTTCATAGCGCTGTGCTTAACCCATTGTGCCACCAGGGAGGCCCAGATTTAAATTTTTTGATGCCTTTCTCTATCTTTTCAAAAATCAGAAAACAAGTCAAGGACCAGTGCATAAAGAGTAGGTCCTCAAGTCATTCATTGTAAATTCCCTGCCTTTCCTATGGGTGTGATGTCCCTCATGCAGCATTTTGGGGAGACAGGTGCTTCCCGGGGCATTTCCACCAACACCGTGGCTCCAGCCCAAGCTGATGACAGCAGCGCACTTTGTTCATCTTGTTACTTGATGTCATTTTTCCTCTGCCCTCTCGACCCCTCGGAGACATCCCCAACCACTGGCCCCAAGCAGAGTGGCAGCTCTGTCAGAAGCGGCTGGATTTGCATTCGGTGCCCTTGGGGGAGAGGGGTGGCTGTGGCAGTGGTCCTCTCAGCCAGGACAAGCTGCCAACATGCTTGAAAAGCACCCACAGGCCAGGCAGTTTCCTTATGTTCTCCTGAGCTCCCGTCATCACGGTCCATTGAGGGGCTAGAGACAGACTGTCAGAACAAGGACAGGGCCAGGTGAGCAGGCGTGTGTCGGGGGAGCGCGAGGGGCCGATTTTGTCCTAGCAGGCATTTCACTCCTTAATTTGATCACGAATAGGCCTGGCTTTTCAACACGCAACCCTCATTGTGCAGACAGAAAAATAAGGTTCATCCAGGCACTCACTAGTAAATTCCACCCCCTTGACAGCGAAGCCCATGAACCTCACTACTACACACCACTGCTTGTTGCTGGAGTCCAGGCAAGAGGCAGGAGCAAATCTAAAGGCTGGTCGGGGAAACACTGCCTGTGGCCCAATCCCACCAAAGGATATGGCGCCCCTGGGTGGACAAGAGGCCTGGTGTCCATCTTTCGTTAAGCAGACAGGAGGGCCGGGGGAAGCCTGCAGTCCCTGGCTGGGGGGGCAGTAACTCTTCAGCTCCTCTCTCCACTTCCACTGCAACCTCCAAGCCAACCCTCGCTAAGCTACTGTAGCTTCCTAACTGCTCTTACTGAAGTGTATGGGCGAGTTGGCAGCCTTCGCTGTGATTTTACGAGATCCTGCCACTTCTTCTTTCTTTAAAACTCCCCAGTGACTCTTCTTCTCGGAGTTGAAGCCCTGGGTCCTCATAAAGGCTCACACGGCCACTCACCGGCAGCCTCCCCTTCTCTGGGATGTGGGCACCTTTGTCACCCCTGATGTAGAGAGAACTCTGTAGGGGGTTGTTTAGTGATGGGGAAATGAGAGGAAGGCCCCTGTGGTCGACATAGGAGGGATTAGATCCCAAAGGTCCCCGCCTCCTGGTGGGCTCACCTTTGTATGCCGTGGGCAGGACCTGGGACTCAGTTCTGGTCATAGAACATGGTCAGGGAGATGGTCTTTGTGATTACGTGCAAGTGATTATGTACTGAGACTGCAGTGTTCATCTTGCGGGAGTCTCTCTCTCTGTTTGTTGGTTTTGAATCAAGTTGCCAGTTGTGAACTACCTATGTTGGGGGTCCCACCTGTCTAGGAACTGAAAGTGCCTCTGGGAGCCAAGAGCAGCCTCCAGCCAACAGCCAGCAAGAAACTGAAGCCCCCAGCCTTACAGTCATAAAGAAGCGCAGTGGCCCAACAAAGGCAGGTCCTCTGATACCTGCAGCCCAGGCTAACACCGTAACAGCAGCCTTGTAAGGCTCTACGCAGGTGGGACACCCAGCTGAGACATACCTGGCTCACAGAGCTGTAAGGCAATAAATACGTGCTGTTTGCAGGTACTAAATTTGGGGTGAAGGTGTAGAATGGGCAAAGGGGGAATCTGTTGTGGTTGCTTTCCGTAACAGGGCTGAGAAGAGAGGATTAAAATTTGGGGTACTGGGGAAATGGCGTCCTCGAGATTGTCAGTGCTGGCTTCCTACTGGAATCACCTGGAGAACTTGAAAACAGAACACTTGCCGGAACCTGCTCGTGGTCCGGCTTGGTGCCGCGGCATCGTCCTGTTGTAAGAGCTGCCCTGAATTCCTAATGAGCAGCCAGGGGCAAGAGCTTCCGGGTCAGGGGACATCCTAAAACTTGAAAGTCTCTTGTGACACTCTGAATGAAGTTCTTAATGCTCGGGGCGCCCCCCACCCCCTTTACTTGATTTCCCTCGGCCTGAGGAGCCCGTTCTCCTGCACTCCAGCGGGACAGGCTTTTCTCTCTTTCACATAAGTCCCTCCGCCTACCGTGGTCATCCCGCCCCGCTTTCCCCCCCACCAGGCGGCACAGTGCCCGGGGCAGCGACTGCAGCTTGATGCAAAGAACACAGCTTTTGATGTCACCGAGGAACAAGGCAACACCCAGATTAAAGAAAGGGAAAAAAGCCCAAGAGGTGAACTCCACGCTACAAAGTGGTACAGAGACCACAAAGTCTTCCACTCCCACTTCAGAGACCCGGGGCTGGGGTGTTACTGCCTTGTACATGGCTTCTCAATGTGCGACCCCATCCTGGCAGCAGCGGCACCCATGGGAACTTGTCAGAAATGCAGAACCTCACACCCCACCCTAGCCCTTCTGACTAGAGTCTCAGGGTGGGGTGCAGGATTCTGTGTGTGTGTGTGTGTGGGGGGGTTGTGTTATTTTTCTTTTTCTTTAAATACACTGCTGAGGGGAGCAGCGGGCGAGGCAGGAGAGGTCTGCCGCGCCATGTGGAGATCTCCCCTGCCGGGCTCGAACTCGCATTGCCGCTGCTGACAGCTCCACAGCGCAGCGCTCAACCGCTGCGCCACCAGGTAGGCCCCGCAGGACTCTGTGTTTTAACTAACCTCCCCAAAATTCTGATGCCTCTTGCAGACTGAGAACCATTGCTCTAGCGGCTGTTCAAAATGATGAATATGAGAAAAATTTAATTGTGTTTTGAGAAGCGGTGGATGTGTAATAAATTTTAAACAGATTTCCACCGACACATCTAAGTCTATAATCCGATGGTTCTGGTAAAGATTCTTTCCCGAATTCAATTCTGCTGTCCAGTCATTCAGCAAGAAATTACAGAGCACTGCCTTGTGCTGGGCTTCCAGTGCCCGCCCTCTCCCTGGGGAGACAGGTGAACAAACAGTCTTGACACAGAGTGTGCGACTCACCTGACTGAGACCCCGCCTTTGAAGCCCAGCAGAGGGGCCCCTGCTGGCTCTGGAGGAGGCGAGGTTCACAGGGAAAGTCCGCCGGACCTGAGTCTTCAAAGAGAACCAGCTCTCAGCAGACTCGGAACTGGGGCGCAGAGGACCCTGAGACAGAAAAGGTCGCTGCGTGGACAAGGCACAGCAGCCCCCCAGCTCCATAGGTTCCGAAATCGGGTGGGGAGGCGGTGAGCACGACAATGTTTTAATCAGGATTCTGCTGCCCTTGAGTTCGGCACCGGAAAGTGTGCACCTCTCTGTCTGGGCTCAGCCTTCCTGCTCCTGGATCCTTCAGTGCAACCTGTCAGCTCCTGAGATCAATATTTCTGTTTTTTCTCAGCCTGTCTCCCGGCTTCTCTTATCACGAGGCTTCAAATAGGGCCTGTATCTTTCTCCACGCGCACCTGTCAGTGCTAGCTAGAGAGACGAGAGGGAGGGAAAGCGGGCCAGGCCCTCCAAGGTGCATTTTTGGCTGTATCTGTTCACAGTGTACACACGCACACACACACACACGCATGCAGACACACACATGCACACGCAAATTTGGAGCGTGGAGGAAGGCGGCACTACAAAGGGACTATTACAGCAAACTTTTAGGGCAGGAGGCCATTTAAAAACCATCCCATCCTCTTTCTTCTGCAGGTAAAGAAAAACAGATCAAAACAGTGATTCAGAGAGGTCAGAGATTTTACCACTAGTTGTTCCCAAATCTAACATCTGTTAGAAACTCGTGGGACTGGGGCACTTTTGTTTGTTTAAATGTTTTGTTGCTGTGCCGCTAGCTTACAGCATTGTGAGCATTTTGGAAGTGTAGGATCCCCCCTTTAGGTGATGTTACCAGAATGGACCCACCCCCAAAACACCCACAGTCCAGCTCCACAGCCCATGTGCTCCCTCCCCACTTTGTTCTAGGGGCACTTTTATTTATTTATTTTTTACATTTCTTTCTTATGTTTGTTTTTTTATTTTTCAGTTTTATTGGGGGTATAATTGACCTACAACACTGGATAGATAGATAGATGTACATGTTTTGACTTACAGATATTGTAAAATGATAATCACAACTAGTCTAGTTAACATTGAACATCTCACATAGAAAAAAATGTGGTTTTCCTTGGGATGAGAACTCTCTCAGCTACATTCAAATATACCATAACAGCAGTGTTAACTATAGTTATAATATTGTACGTTACATCCTCAGTCCTATTAACCTTACAGACTAGATGTCTGTACCTTTGGGCCACTTTTATCCAATTCCTGCATTGGGAAACTTCAGAAAATAGATTTCTAGTCTTTCCTCAGGCTGACTGGGACTAAATTTTTTAGGGAATTTGGATGTTTTATAAAGCTCCCTAGATATTCTGTTTTACAGCCAGGTCTAGGAGTTACAATATGGGAGAAAAAGCAAGAGACTTGGATATGATATATTAGGATTCTCATTCCACATTCTTAATTCATACTGGCAAAAAGCAAAACAAGGATTCATTGCTCACGAAATTAATCCCAGGATTATAGCTTCAGGCATGGCTGGATCCAGGAGCTCAAACAATGTCATTGCAAGTTTTCTTCATCTCTCAGCTCTGCTTCATTCTCAGGTGAGTACCCTTTCAGTGGCAAAAATAGAAACTAACGACTGAGAACTTGCATTTTATCTTTTTAGGAAGCCTAGCAGAATGAAAGCACCTCTCTTAAAACTCCATCAAAATTATCTAGCTTAGGTCTCTTGGTCCTGCCTATCTCATGTCATGTGCACATTCCTAAATCAATCACCATGCTGGAGAAATGCTCTATTATTTAGCCATATCGCAATCCACCTCTGGATCCAAAGATTTATGGGGCATGTCCTGAAAATAAAGCTCCCAGAAGAAAAAACAAGACTACCAGAGAAAGGGAAGGAACTAGAATGCATGCCAAGAAAATAACAGCAAGAAGTATTCATTACAACAGAGCCTGAATTTGTGGTGTATAAATGCTAGAACTGGCATCAGAACTCAGATTTCCTGAGTAGGATCTTTCATTATAACTCCAGAAGGAGGTGGGGGCCTGTCATCACCAAATAGGATGCTGAACCAGGTTGCATTGGGTCCAAGTGCCACGTGGTGATTGCACTCTCACTCTGGCCATTTACAGTATACCCTGAACATACCCTTCATAAAATCCCAGCATTAGATACTACTTCCTCTCCCCAGCTGAAACATATTGTTGACTGTTCCCCACTACTCACTTTTATTATTATTATTATTATTTTATTTTTATGTAGAAGAACTGGGGTATAGGCCAGAGGTGTGTGGGGGTGGGGGGTGAGAGAATTCATCAGAGACAGAATGGGGAGAAGAATAAGTGGATCTACTGAAATACACTGCTGAGGGGAACAGCAGGTGAGACAGGAGAGTCCTGCTGCAGTATATGTGTGTTAACTCCCTGGCTGGTGATCAGACTAGGCTGTAGCAGTGATAGCGCTGAGATTTAACCCCTAGGCCACCAGGGAGGCCACCCCCCCACTGACCATTTTGTCCTAATAATAGTTTCATTTCCCAGCCTCCCTTGCAGCTATGTATGGTCATACGACTATAAACTAGTCAATGATCAACTGGGCAGGGCGTCCTCTGATATTTTACCTCCTCCTATTAGATAGGAAGAGAGAAAGGTCTGTAATGCTATTACCATTGATTAATTATTTTTTTATTTAACCATCAATTTATATGGGAATATTTTTTAGCAACCCATACCTAAAAGATATCCCACAAAGATCATACCAAATAGAAACATCATACTTTCAGATAGTAAAGGATGTGTGTGTGTGTGTGTGTGTGTGTGTGTGTGTGTGTAACTTTACTTTCTAAAAGGAGAGTGTTAATTTCCATTGCTATTTACATTTTATATAAAATGTGCTTTGGTATACGTAATCAGTGTGTCTATGTGAATGTATGCATATGTGTGTGAGCATATACATACACACATGCACACACACAAATACAAATACATATAATTGCACCATGAAGTTTATTCATAGATTTTTTTTAATTTTATTGAGAAATTTTGTTTCCAATATTTCACTACAATTTGTTTTCCTAAAGACAATCGCGAATATAAAAATCATAATAATCACATCAAATAAGATTTATTGAGAGCTTATTGACATATTAGGTTCAATGCTAAGTTCTTTTTGACTTTTTTAGATCTAATGAATCTTCGGTGGATTTTTATTTCAAGTTTACAAAAATGTAGAAACTGAAGTAGATAGAAGTTGAATATCTTATCTCGTTAGCAGGGGTGGAGCTAGGGCAGGAAATCTGAGCCTAAAGCCCTACTCTGTGATAAACAAAAAATAAAAGTCAAAAAGGCCTTGGCCAAGTTTTCTCCATGAAGACAACTTTGCCAACACCTCAGACCCACAGAGATGTGTCAATGCCATGCTTTTGTAAGACCAGCCCCTCTTTGTGCCACAGGCACTGCCTAAGTACTCAAGGAGGTAACACAATTTTTTCAGTATTGTGGTGTACATTGCTGGTATGCCCTGGGCATAAGTTACTTCCATGGCTGCTTGTATTTCAACTGCTTTTATTATCTTAGGAATTAGACAGATATAGCAAAGTATTTCTCAAACTTCAGTCATTTCTTGCATGTCACCTGCATGTTTTAGCATGTATCTGCACTATCTGTGCTATTATATTAATGAAATATTAATGTCAGCATCACTCACTGAATGCTTATTAAGTTCTTCCCATTAAGTAGCAGCTCATTTAATATGCACTACCACTCTGTATGGTCAGTGCTACCATCTCCATTTCTGAAATGAAGGAACTAGAGGCTCAGAGTATTTAAGTGACTTCTCCAAAGGTCACAGGGATGACCCTGTGGTCACTAATGGTCACTAACCTTAATCATTAAACTCCACTACTACAATATACTTATATTTTTTCTAATCTGAATAACCCCTCCCCCTTTTTTTCTCTTTTTTTAGTTACCTCTCTCTCTTGGTCTTATACTAGTAGTTCAAGATCAAAGAGTTACAGGCTTGCTAGGTTGGTTATATGTTGCATTAAATGCATTAAAATGCATTACAATAAATACATGATTATTACAGTAACGGTTTCTCCAGATAGGCATACATGACTTCAGGAAATTCTGGTGAGAGAAGAGAGAGCCTCAACTTTGGTTCAGTGTCCAGCATTCAAGCCTTGACTCTTTCATCTGCTAGGTGAGCTGGGGCGGGCTGCCCCTTCATCTTTATAAGATTCTCCTCATTTTTTTCTTCTGTAAAATGGGAATTAAAGCACTTATCTCTGTGCGTTGGGTTAGAGGGGGACCATGTTCAAATGAGGAACATTATGAAAACCACTAATGCTATGCTTAGCCCAGAATGATTTAAATAAATACTAACAAATATACTACCTGTTCTATGGCCAGGATTGACAAAGGCATTTATATGCCTTTTATAATCAATATACACATATAACATGTACATGTGTGTACACACACCCTCTCTCACACACACACACATATACGCGTACACACACTCACCCACCTCACACGCTCACACACATACACTCACATGCTCACACACACTGGCACAGACACACATGCACAATTCCTCATTGTCATCACAGACCCACCAAGACACACACTATTATTTTAAAAAGAAAATTAGAACTTGAGAAGACCTGAAAAATATCCAAAGTGACACAAGTGGTAAGTGAGGTTGTCAGAATTTGAATCGGGGTCTTCTTGATTCTGAGGTCTGTAATCTTCATTATTTCCAAATTGCGATCATTCATTCTTTGGTTATTTTTTCAATAGCACGAATGGCCATAATTGAGCTGTGTTCCAGACACCAAAGTAGGCACTGAACAGAAAATAATCACAGATGTCCTCTGCCACTGGGGAGAGCACAGTTTGGTGCCTGAGACCGAGGGTAATCACATAATCACTTTGTTGAGTGGTGAGTCTTGTAAATGAGATTTCACAAGATGTTTTGGGCCCAGAGGTGAGACAGGTCTATCAAAACACGCAGGGACAGAGGCTGGGAAAAGGCTCCTCAGGGTTCTGTGAGCTGTTGGCTTCCTAGGCTGGACACCAGGAGTTCTTTTATAATAATAATAATATAAAAATTAATAATAAAATTAATAATAAAAATTAATAATAATATAATATAATAATTATAATAATTATTATTGTTGTTATTTATATCTTTTACATTACTGTGTATCCCCCATAGTTTACCCACCACTGATTCACCTGTGAACTGTCGCCATAGTCCCTTGTGCTCTTTTCTCCCCCTACTGATTAGGAGAAGATTTTTGGACACCAAGGGAGGTGGAGCTGGTGCAGTTAGCAGACCCGGGGAAGGCAGCACGACTCTTGTTCAACATGCAGCAGACACACATGCATTGACAAATGTCCAAAGTGGGTCACTACTCCAAGGAAAAGCCACTTCCTGCCACATCGAAGTCCTCCTGGTGCATCATCCACTCAGTGAATGGTCACTGCAGGTCCCCACTGTGCCCACCTGTGCCAGACCCTGGAGAACAGAGGTGTCCTGGGGGCTCAAGGTCACCAGTTCACAGCCCACAAAACCCATGGGGGAGAAATAACAACAACAACAACAACAAAAACCTACAACAAAACAAAGCTAAGATAAACTGACAACTATAAATCACAGACATTCTGCAGGGGTGGGGGAGGGAGAGGAACCAAAACAAGGGCAGGAAGAGCACAAGGAAATATGGTGACAGTGCAGAGGTGAACCGGTGATGGAGATTTTATGGGGACTACACCTGGGAAAAGAAAGCAAACATTGTACAAAAGTGAACAATGATGTAAAATAGATATAAATACCCAAAAAATAATAAAACAAAACAAATATTATAATACATTAAAAACAACAACAACCAGGAAGCGGCAGCTGCAGGTCACAGGGGCAGGCAGTCAGGGTCCTGAGTGACCACCTGTGGACTGGGGGCTCGTCTTGTGGGTGATGGTTACTCTCAGACACTCGAGCAGGAAAGAGACAAGAACAGCTCCAGCCTTCCCATAAACTGTCCTGGGAGAACTATGGAACACGGGGACACGCACTAGAGCAGAGGGGGAGGGAGACTGGCCCGTGGCAAGCTCACCTACTCAGTACCTTCCCACGACAGCAAAGCTGGCTGTTAAGAAGAGAGCAGGTTCAAATTTTATTTACTCTGAGGAAGAACTAGAAGTTGAAAATTATAGGTGAAAAATCAAGTTTTCTCCAGCTGCAACTGGTGGAGATCCAATCTAAAATGACTGTGGTTGCGGTCACCTTTGTTCAGATAACTAAAAAGAACTGGCACAAGTTAGCTTTGGGTCAGGCTCACCCCCAAAGGCTCGGACGTCAACTTCAATCACGTCAGCACTGTTTCCCTTGGCCTTTGACACATTTCTGGGGAGCTTTTCTCCTCAGGCTGACAAGATGGCCGTCAGAGGCCCCAAGCCGACCCTGTTATCTCTGGATCTCCAGCAGAAAGAGAGAGTCTGTTTCTTAATGTTCCAGAACAAAGTTCTCAGAACAAAGTTTCACCGGTATAGTTAAGTCTACTTAAACCTAATATTCTGGGACAAATGGATGAGGAATAGTTCCAAAGGGAAAATCAGAGTGATGTTTTGTTCAGTGTGTATTTATTCATTTATTCATTTCTGTTTTTTAAAAGATTTATTTATGCATACAAGAGCTGGGGTGTAGGTCAGAGGTGTGGGGGTGGGGGCCGAAAGGGTTCACCAGACACAGAGTAGGGAGCAGAACAGGCAGATTGACTGAAGTACACAGCTGAGGGGAGCAGCAGGAGAGACAGGAGAGGTCTGCTGCACCATGTGGGAAGCTCCCTGGCCCGGGATTGAGCTCATGTCACAGTGGCTGGCCATAGCTTCATAGTGCTGAGACTTAACCCCTTGCACCACCAGAGAGGTCCCATTTTTTGTTTTACTTAAAGAGAGTAAAATGGATCCTGAATGAGCAAGATCGACAGATGTGACTGGGGTGGGGAGAGAAGAAGGTTCCATCCTGAGTGGCGGAGTCTGCACGCCCACGCAGCAGGCTAGGTGCACACACCACGTGACTAATAAGGTTTTCTTTGCGCTAAAACTTTGGTTTTGGACAGAGAGCCCTGCCCCAGTGAGGCCTGAAGAAGTGCCAGACACTGACACCATCAGGAAAACAGGATGTACTTGGGTAGAGATGACAACAAACTCTGCGACCAAACACACTAAAGACTGAGAAACCGGTCCTGATGGTCCTCGCGATGGGCCACTTGCTTGTGATTAACTGTCCATGTTTTTACTTCATTGTTCACTTTGATTTTGTGCTTAGAAAGATCATCTATATTTTAAAAAGAAATGTGTATATATATATATATATATATATATATATATATATATATATATGCGCACACATAAAGGCCTATCAGTGTATATACATTTTATATATTCCGCAACTTCCATTGACTTATTGACTTATCTTTTTCAAGATCAGGAATGAACACGGATGTAATAATACTCACTAGAAAAAGCCAGTGAGAGGTGAGATGTCAAAACAGGTTTTCGGGGGGAGAACAACCTCACTCCGTTCTCTCAGATCGTCTGCTTTCTGACAATAAAGTGCACCTTATAGATTCAATTCCTGTCTCTGCTCGGTTGGTCTGGCAGCGGCAGGCAGACCGGCACTTTCCGGTTACTATAGTAACGCCCACCTTCTATTGGTAGGATGGTTCCAAGTCAATGATTCCCAAACAGGGGCCATCTGCCCCTTCCCAAAGGACAGTGGCCATGTCTAAAGACAAGGTTGTCAAACCTGTGGGGCCACTAGCATTTGGATCCTGGAGGGCAGGGATGCATCAGACACCCAACAATGCACAGCGCAGATCGCCCAACAGAGCTGGGCTACGCTGCCAGCGTGGGGGCAGTAATCGGACACTGGCTAAATTGATCACTCCACAAGATGGCTATTATCTGAAAAGAGGGAATGCGTAACTTGTCCCTGGACAAATCTGGCAGACTCAGTCCTTACCCAGTGATCAAAGTTCTCACCAGTAATGAGACAAATAGAAATCACGTGCCTGCAAACAGGGTGTGCTGAGAACACAGCGTCCCTGTGGGGCATTTCTGCCCAAAGTGCAAAACCTGAATTTAACCATGAGGAGAATCAAACCAGCCCAAATTGAAGGATATTCTACATAATAATTGTGGAGTGCTCTTTAAAAATGTCAATGACATGAACACAGGAACTGTTCCTGATGAAAGGAGACTAGATGTAACATACGATCTGGGACGTTTGTACAACAAAATTTTGGGGGGCCTAATGGTGGAATCTGACTAAAATTTGTGCTCAGATAACATTATTATATCCATGTTTATTTCCTGATTTTGAAAAAGAATGAACTTAGTCCATAAGGAGGGGGGGTATAAGTTGTAGGATATAAAAATATGTATACACTGATATGCATATGTGTTCATATATATATATTTCTTTTTAAAATATAGAGATGAGCTTTCTAAGCACAAAGTAAAGGTGAAACATTAAGAAAAAAAGGAGGTATTTAGCCACGGAACTAGAATTGAAAAACCTGGTCCACGTGAGAAATGATAAACCACTTTGGAATACGGGGATCTCCCCATCAGCAACTGTGGTCCAGTAGAAACTGCTGGGTGGCTCATTTGGCAAAGCTGCATGAAGGATTTTGGCCTGAAGGTGGGTCAGATGACACCCACCTAGGTCCTCTTTGGCATATAGGCTCCTGGGGTGTCAGGCTAAGTGCAGTTTCTGTGGAAGTGTCTGTTATACCCCAGCCCCTCTCTCCCAGCCAAGAAAACATAGCCTGTGCTTATTTAAACTACACACTATCAGGCCTCCCTGGTGGCATAGGGGTTAAGTCTCAGCACTATGAGGCTATTGGCAGCCACTGCAACACAAATTCGATCTCCAGCCAGGGAGCTCCCCACATGGCGCAGCAGACCTCTCCTGCCCCGCCCGCTGCTCCCCTCAGCAGTGTATTTCAGTAGTTCTGCCTGTTCCCCACTCTGTCTCTGGTGAATCCTCTAACCCCCCACCCCTCTGCCTATACCCCAGCTCTTATATGCATAAATAAATAAATCTTAAAAAAATAAGCAGACTACACATTATCCCTCTGCCTCACTCGGGCACAACAGACTCCTCCTCCCCAAGGAGGCATCACATCAACCCAGCTTGGAACCACTGACTTATTGTTTTAAGTCCTCATCTAGTCCTAGCACTTGATTATTCTAGACATTGAGGCCTGTATAAATGAGAACAATTGCATGGGGGACTTTAAAAGGAAAGACTCCAGGCCCTCAGAATTCATTCATTCATTCATTCATTCATTCATTCATTCACATATCCATTCTTTCAACAGAAAATGACCAAACACTGTCCACTCATCAAAAGAGAAATTAATTTAGCTCTTTTTTTGAGTTCGCTTGGCTGCATGTCACCATATGCTATTCAAGGTGATTAGAAAAGGTAGGAAGTAAGATATACATTTTTTGTCCTCAAATACCCAGATTTGGTAAGAGAATAAAAGACAAATACAATAATGATTATGAAATGACATGCTGAGGATTCTGACAAAATTGTATGAAAACACGTTCTGGAAGCACAGACAAGGACGCTCTGAGCCCTCCTTGGGCTAAGAGACGGCTTCCAGGTAGGTGCCATTTGAGCTGAAGGATTGGAGGGTAATCAGGGGCGGGAGGGCCAGGGCCGGGCAGGGAAAGCAGCAGGAGAAGTGGCTCCAAGGAGAGACACACCCCCCGTTCACGGGCTTCCCAATCTGCACCATGAGGGGTCAGGTTGGGGAGAGGGAGGGGCTGGGCTTCCTGGCTCTGTTGCTGACCTGCCAGTTGGGTCATGCCCCAACCTGAATGCACTTGGGGCCTCCCCATCTCGCTTGACATTTCCATCTCTCCAGAAGTGAATAATTTCCCACTCACTTCTAGGACGACATTTTTCCTCCAAAACCATGATCTGTAAAATTAAATGTCTCGAGAAGCCATTCTCTCCGAAGGGAAGAAGGCATGTCTGGAGCCCAGGCTGGAAGAGATAGATGTGTGTGCTTCTGTCTTCTGCCAGGAGAGCTGGATGGGACCCAGACTCAGCTATTGCCAGAGACATTTGAGAGGAAGTAAAAGAGTGTGAAAGACACTGGGTTTTGCTATAGGACGGGCTCACAGCTCTGGTGCCTCGGGTAGAAGAACACTGGGAGGGCTAGTTAGGAGGGCTGGGTACCGGGACACGAGGACCTGCAGTCCACAGGGCGTTAACTGGCACCCAGGATCCCGGAGGACCCAGCCCTCTTGGCTTTCGCACCTTGTGTCCATCACCATCACTGCCACCGACCACAATGGAACCCTTTTACTTCCTTCAAGCCACCCTATTATCTCTTAATTCCAAAGTTTGCTCTCACTGTGCAAGGGGTAATGGGATACTTTATTGGGATGCTTTACCAGACCCGCTCTACTTGGCTCAAATGGCCTTCCCTGGCCCAGCCCATCTCCCCAAAAGAGACTGTGTTCTGTGTTCATTCATAACACTCTCTGCTGACCCTTGTGCCATCTTTATTCCACAGCAATGCCATTGCTTTTAAATGTGTCCATCTATCCTGCTAGACTACAGGTTCCGCAGAGACAGGATTTATGTGTATCTTGTTCGTCATATACCTGGAAAGTAATAAAGTGTCTTACGTACGCCCTCCATAGATAGTTGACGAAACGTGAGTGATTGAATGGAGATATAGAAGAAAACGGAAAGCTAAAACAAACCACACTCTCATCTTACACAGGAGAAACTGAGGCCACGGAGCGAGTAGGGACAGCTGGGGCTCACCGTGAGGCTTCCTTACTTTCACCCAGGCCAGATCAATATCCACTGCGAACTGTAAGTTGGGTCCAAGTGAAGTGTTCACAGGAAATCATTGTGTTGTTTTTTTTTTCTTTTTAATTTAGGGAAGGGGCAGTGTCTATTCATCGGAAGTTGTGACTAGAGGCTGCGACTAAATGACAATGCGCGTCCCCTGCCCACGGCCAGTCCGTGCTGCCCACAGGACCGAGCGTCCAGCTCTCTGCCTCCGTCTCTCTTTGACGCCCTGATCTCACTATCGCCCAGGGCCCCTGCCAGGAAGCCTGCCCCTCAGCCCCGGGGCAGGACACGCACCCACACACCACATGGCCCTTCCCATTGAGAATGAAGTCACCTTCCCCCAACTCAGACACAAAAGCAGAGGTTTTCTTGGTGGGGGAGTGTAGAATTAATCAATGCGTCTTTGTAAGATTTTTATTTATTTCCCTTATTGCGCTAACAGTTTATAACACCATATGATCCAGAGGTTTAGAATCACACCTTTCAGGTATGTTAATAACCCACCCCCTCCACCCAGGTACCCCTTATGCAAAATACTTACCCTGTTCCTTATGCTAAAAACCTGGGCATGGGGAAGTAGGACTGTCACTAAAACCTGATTCTTAGAATAAAAACGAATGGGAATTGTGTTAGTTAGGGTTCTTCAGAGAAACAGGACCAATGGAATATGTACACGTATGTTCATGATCCACAAGGGAGAGAGAGAGACGTATTATAAGGAATTGGCTCATAATTATGAAGCTGAGAAACCCAGCCCCAGGAAAGCCCATCCAGACCCACATGGCTTGGAAAAAGAACTAAGTTTTAGTCTGATTCGAAAGGAAGACAACCCAATTCCTAGTTCAAACATAGGTAGAGAAAGAGAGTGTTTTCTTTTTTTTAAAGATTTATGTATTTATGCATACACGCTGAGGTACAGGCCAGAGGCGTGGGGCAGCAAGAGGGTTCACCAGAGAAAGAGTGGGGAGCAGAACAGGTAGATCGACGGAAACACACTGCTACGGGGAGCAGCAGGCGAGGCAGACCTCAGGCAGGAGAGGTCTGCCGCACCATGTGGGAAGCTCCCCAGCTGGGGGTCGAACCCCTCATTGCTGACAGCTCCACAGCGCAGCATCTAACCGCTGTGCAACCAGGGAGGCCCAGAAAGTGTTTTTTTTTTTTTTTAAAGATTTATTTATACAAGCTGGGGTACAGGCCAGAGGCGTGGGGCCGGCGAAAGGGTTCACCAGAGACAGAATGGGGAGCAGAACAGGCAGATCAGAAATGCACTGCTGAGGGGAGCAGCGGGCAAGGCAGGAGAGGTCTGCTGCACCATGTGGGATTCTCCCAGGCTGGGCATCGAACCCACATCGCGTGCTGCCGACAGCTCCACAGTGCAGCGCTCAACCGCTGCGCCACCAGGGAGGCCCAGAAAGTGTTTTCTTAATCACTCTTTTTTGTTGCATTCAGGCCTTCATTGGATTAGATTAGCCCCTTTTTAGACTGGAGAGTTTAGGTGGGTGGAAGGAGTAATGGATCAATTACAGAAGTTTGAGGCCATTCATGGTGTTGACCGGCCCTGAGACAGATCCCCTCTCTGGTCACATGGCCAGGCTGGCCTGCCAACCCTCCATACTAGCTTTGCATCTCTCAAAACCATTCACCTTAAACACAGTGACAATCACATTCTCTGACACTGAAGAACCTGCAACGAATGGCTCCTTCATGTGAAGTGGGTCAGAGACTTCCTTATTTTCAAAGGTCTTGATCCATATGTCTAAATGTTACTTCCTAGTCCTGTTCATCTTCTGCAACTAGGCTGAGCTCCTTTATAACCAATTAATCTTTGTTAAAATTATATGTCATAAATTTTGGCATCAAGATATTTTATATAAACATCAGATGAGAAAGCAAAGCCCAAAGAGGCTACGTCATTTGTCAACTCATAAAGCTAGAATTTGAAATCCATCCATTTCTGATGTAAAAGCAAAAAAGAACAAACTAACTTTAGGATCAAAGTGGGTGGAGATGTGTAGACAATGGTCTTGATTGTCACAGACTTCCCCCTGGAGAAATTATGTAGTAAGGGGACAGTCAAAAGCATGTGTTGTCACGCTCTAGGATGTCTTAGACGTTAAGGGGCCTAGATGTCATAGGATAGTCTTAGGCTAAGACCAGGAAACATGGATTAGGATGGAAACAGTAAAGAGCGAAACAGGAAATAGAGAAGGCCCAAGACAAGACCATGTTCATCTTGCTTCTGCAAGTTGGTAAAAAGCCCTACAACAGGGCCTCCCTGGTGGTGCAGCGGTTAAGCACTGTGCTGTGGAGCTGTCGGCAGCAGCGATGCAAGTTCGGCGCCCAGCCGGGGAGATTCCCACATGGCATAGCAGACCTCTCCTGCCTTGCCCGCTGCTCCCCTCAGCAGTGTATTTCCATCCATCTGCCTGTTCTGCTCCCCACTCTGTCTCCGGTGAACCCTCTCGCTGCCCCACGCCTCTGGCCTGTACCCCAGCTTGTATGCATAAATAAATAAATCTTTTAAAAAAAAAAAAAAAGCCCTACAACAGGTTCTATAGCCCAGACTTCAGCCCCAGTTGAGACTCATAGGGGGGAAATTTCTAGATTCATGTGGCATAAAGAGTTACTGGTCAACAAGGCCCATGTCCTCCTCTACGCTGCCAGCTTGCAGGAGGCTGAGCTGTGTCCCAGGGGCTGGCTGCTGGACTGTGAACACAAGTGATGTGCATCCATTCTGGGTCAAAGCAATTAAGAGGAATTCTGGGTCATTCCTCTCTTTCTCTGCCATGGTGTGTATGGGTGTACCTTTCACAGGTGGCGTAACTGCGTAATAACCAAGGCCTCTTGACGCACTTCACATTTCCCACAACAATTTACTATGGATTTTTTAAAAAACAAGAAAATTGGAATAATTGTACAGTGAGCACCCATATATTTAGCATCTTGATCTTATAATTAACCTTCATTGTATTTGCTTTAACACATAACAATTCATTGTTTAATCCATCCATTTGTTTTTCTTTTGAAATTGCATCAGATTTAAGGGAGCAGGTAATAAATCTTGGTTGGACGGAAACTTTGAGAATTCAAGTTTCTGTGTTTTATCAGTTAACATTGATTTTTCTGATTACTACCCATGATTCATACCTGAGATCAACTTATTTGATTCTGAAGGCCTATTCAGAGACAACTTTTCAGGCTGACTTGAGCTGGATCTAAAAGAATGAACAGAATTTGCAAACAGAGAAGTAGGAACTCTACAGATCTCTGACCCGTACAGGCAAGATCTAAGTGGTAAGTAAACTTTTCTTCATAGAGGATAATGAAACAGGAAGAATAACAGAGAAATTTATCAGAAGAAAACATTTCATCATATACAAAAACTCAATGTGTGTTATTCTCTTGATGATTTATTTAACCCTCCCTCATGTTTGAAAAGTTTTTTATTTTCATATTTTATATGCAGTTTCTTATTGAGGTGAAATTCACATAGCAATTTTAAAGTACACGATTTGGTGATATTTAGAATATTGACAATGCTGTGAAACCACAAGCTCTATTTTCAAACCATTTTATCACCCATTTAAAAAAAATCAAAACAAAATACCATTTTCATTAAGCAATTATTCTCTACTCTCCTCTTCCCCCTCTCCCTGATAACTTCTAAGCTTCTCTCTCTCTCTCTCTCTCTCTC
This sequence comes from Scalopus aquaticus, assembly GCA_004024925.1. Taxonomy (NCBI): domain Eukaryota; kingdom Metazoa; phylum Chordata; class Mammalia; order Eulipotyphla; family Talpidae; genus Scalopus; species Scalopus aquaticus. The sequence goes on from PVIJ01003711.1 coordinate 59,520, forward strand.
TCTCTCTCTCTCTCTCTCTCTCTCTCTCTCTCTCTGCCATAACTCAAACACTTATATTAGAAAATGAGCAAGGGAGAAAGTGATGGGACAGACCAAGATGGTGTCAAAGGAAGTTCCTGGCTTCATTACTGAGACAATCGTATCATTTCTTCATTTCTCCAAAAACATGCAAATAACCAAGAAACACAAGAGATACTCAGTGTCATGAAGGAAACACAATCAAAACCACAATGAAATACCACTTCAAGCCCACTTTGATAACTTTAATTTTTTAAATGAAAAATAGCTTTTTTATGAAGGTGTAGAGAAATAGGAACATTTGTACATTTCTGGTGGGAATATAAAATGGTAAATTCAATGTAGAAAGCAATTTGTTAGTTTCTCCATCATTAAACATAGTTTTCTGAGTGACCCAGCCCTCCACTTCCAGGCATATATTCAAGAGAAATGCAAGCATATGCCCATATCGAACTTGTACATGGATTTACTATGGATTGTACATGGATTTGTAGTCAAAATGTAGAAACAACCAGCTGTGCATCAATGGATAGTTACATAAACAAAGTTTGTGTATACACATGATGGAATATTTTCATTTTTAAATATAAATCTCAGGAACTCTAGATCCACATATAAGTGAAACCAGCCAGTATTTATCTTTCATCTTCTGGCTCACTTCACTCAGAATAATCCCTTCCAGCTCCATTCATGTTGCTGCAAATGGCATGAGTTTATCTTTTTAGATCATTGAGTTGTACTCCACTCTGACACAGCCCACATCTTCCTGATCCACTCATCTGTTCTGGGGCATTTAAGGTTGTTTCCATACCTTGAAAGCAGACCAGAGATCTGAGACGTTCAGGAGGGAGAGGGAGAATAGAGAAGAGCAGAAGTGAGGGGGAGTGTGGAGGAGGACTATTGGCACATGGGTGGTGGGAAAACTATAGAGACCACACCTGAGGGCAGAAATCCTATATTGTAGAAAAACAAACAAGGTTGCCTAAAAATTAATTTAAAAAAAGCCTATCTATAAAGGAAGAAAAATAAGTCTCAGGAGCTGTTTTTCTTTTAGTTTATCTTTTCTTGACTGACTCTCAGATACTCATATGCAAAATGTGGTTTGTTTCACCGTAACTTTCAATATTGCATGGTTTTGAAATAAAGTTTATATTTATTGCAAGTAAAACAAATGACAATGCTTTGCACACTCATGAGGATGTACTACTCCTGAATACGCTTTATTGCAACTTTCATTAGTTACATTTCCACCATTGATATTAATGATAATAACAATATGCTTAGAAATAACCCTCATCAGTTTCTCTATCTCAGATCAGAATTGCTCTTCACTTTGACTATAAAGATTTTCTAATTATAGGATGGGATATATAGACCATTTAGTCTTCGTGTATCTGGAATTTAGTCTTGCCTCCCAGCTCCTGTATAATTTAGTGCCTGACTAGATTACAAACCAGTCTACAAACTCATCTTCTTCTCTGCCCCTTGTTCCATATGCTGAAATCACGTGAGTTCCTGTATCAATACAAGCACAGTTCCATTTTAAGTTCTTTGCATCTGCCAGCAATATTCTTCCTCTTGCCAGTCCATGGTTTCCTGTCTTTATTTAGAACTCAACTGACATATGAACTCAAGGAATTCTTCCCCAATTGCCTTTTCTACTCTAGCTGCCATTCCGGACCACTCTCTTTCCCTTCCTTTTGTTTAATTCCCTGTATAAAAGGTACCACTTCCTCCAATTAGCTTGTTTATCTGTTTGTTTGATCCCTTCACTTTCTGTTTTTCTAACTAGACTGTGTGTTCCGTGAGGATGACAAACTCCTTCCCCTGGTCTGTCTCCAGTGGTCCATCTCTACTCCCACAGACAGTGAGTTCCTAGTAAATAATTGTTGGACTAGTGAGATAATTACGCTACTACTCTTCCATGGATATCTACCCAGGGCTTGAGAATTCTAGAAGGATTTCCAAAAGAGGTGGCATTTGAGCTCAGCCTTTAAAGTAGAATTTGTTGTCAAGGAGCAACCGCAAAGGCCCAGAGGAGAAAATTAGCATTGACGGAGAGTACTGAGAAACTCCAGGCTTTTTAAGCCTAGTAATTACCATGTGTCAAGCAATGTGCTAAGCACTTTATCAAAATCACCTCAATTAATCCTTATAACAACCTTACGAAAGTGTTAATATTGTTACTATTTTCTACATAACCATTGGAAAAAAATATTTGTACTAAGGCAGACAGTGGTTATGTGCTAGGGGTGGGTGCAAGCCTGGTGATGCTATGTGCTGGGCTTACTGACATAGTGAGAAGAAGGAGCAGGTGATCACACAGGAAGTTTGGAGGAGCTGTTGGTTGACATCTTTGCATGCCAACTATGAAGTCTGGATCCAATTCCAGCAGGAATCAGGGGTTGTTCTGATCTAAAGGAAACACTACCAGATACCATTTTCGGCATAGTACTGTTCAGTGTGAGGATGGGAGTGAGGAAAGATAAAGATATGAAAAAATTAGAAAGTCTGGAAGAGAGATCATGGTAGTTTTCACCAAAACAGTGGTAGTAGAGATTCAGGGGAGGCAGAGATGTGTGTGATTTCAGAGAAGGGGTGCAGAAATCAAGGGGGATCAATCCATAGTGACATTACGGGGAAATGTGCTCCTTCAAAAGGAAAAACAAAAATATTCAGCCCTTAAGAACAGGCTTTAACACACAGCCTGGTATATTGCAGACAGGTCTGGTTCTCCTTCTTCATGAAAGGCAGAGCCAAACTGTCAGCAGTCCAGAGAGACCTGCCAGGTCTGTTATTTCAACTCAGTGAGAAGTGCCATCCACCCGCTCACTCGAGCACACTCCTCCCGCCTCCTCCCCACTCTCAGTTAGTCATAATGTCCAGCCTATTCCACCTCCACTTAATTCTCTCAATTCTCTCCACACATCAAAGTTTCCATACCATTGTGGAGAGCCACAATCCCCTCTGGTAGCCTGAATTCTACTCTCATATTTCTAGAGCTTGTTTAGATTTAGTTTTAACTGTTCCTTAGTTTTGTTTCTCTATATTCCATACATGAGCGACATCATCGGGTATTTGTCTTTTTCTTTCTAACTTATTTTGCTTAGCATAATTCCCCACAGTTCACCCATGTCTTCACAAATGCAAGGTTTCATCTTTTTAAAATTGCTGAGTAGAGCAGGATTTCACTGTGCATTTACACCACATCTTCTTAATCTACTCCTCTGTCACGGGGCAGTTTTTTTCTGACACATGATGTGCATTTTCAGTGTGTATTTCTAAGAATAAGTCTATACTCTTCCATAGAATAGACAATTATCAAACTCAGAAATTTTAATGATTCAATACTATCATCTAATCCACAGGCTGTACCCGACATTTGCCAGTTATCCTAATAATATCCTTCTACGCTGTCATTATTTCCAATCTGGGATCCAGTCCAGAATCAATACATGGGATTCAGTTGTCACGTCTTTTAGTCTCCTTTGATCAAGAACAGTTCCATGCTTTTCTTTGCTGACCTTGACAGGTTTGAGGAATGCAAGCCAGTTATTTTGTTGAAAGTTCCTCCATTGAGCTTGCCTGCTGTTTCCTCATGGCTGGGTCTGGGTTATGGATTCTGGCAGGATTCTCAGCTGTGAAGCTCCTCTCTGTGCACCAGGGCATCGAGGGCACAGGCAATAGGGACTTTGATCAACTAGTTGAAGTGGTATCACTAATTTTTACCACTATAAAGCCTCTATTTTCCCTGTTGTTGTTAATCAGTCTCTCTTTTTTAAAAGATTTATTAATTTATTTATGCATACAAGAACTGGGGTGTAGGCCAGAGGTGTGAGGGGTGAGAAGGTTCCCCAGAGACAGTGGGGAGCAGAACAGGAAGACTGACTGAAATACACTGCTGAGGGGAGTAGTGGGTGAGACAGGAGACGTCTGCTGTGCCACGTGGGTCAGCTCCCTGGCTGGCGACTGAACTCAGGCCACAGTGATGAAAACGTGATAGTGCTGAGACTTTACCCCTAGGCCACCAGGGAGGTCTTAATCAATCTCTTTTGAGGAGATAAATAAATGTCTTGCTCCCCATAAAACTCTTATTACCCATTAGCTTTATAGTCCATTGATGATGTTCTAGCCCCATCATTCCTTCCAAATATATTAATGCAATTCTTCTTTAAGGAGTTACCTCATTGTCAAATGTTTATGTATTTGTCCTTCCATTTATGACAGAATTGATTCACTAACTTTTGTTTCAGTTGATAGATTAGAATCCAGTTCTTTTTTGTTTGAGAATATCTTCATATTCATTTTTAATTAATTTAACATTAGTTGCTAGTGCTATATATGATTCAGGGGGAATAGGCTCACACCTCCTCAGATGTACGTCACCACACACACACACACACACACACACACACACACACCCCAAGAGCAATCAAATCTTTTTATCGTAGAATCCATTTCTATAATTTATTTTCATGATATTCATGATAAATTCTCAATGGTCCTTGTAACCAAGTACTCAGTGACAGACGAGTTGATTAAGAAGATGTGGTACATATAAATGGTGGAATACTATTTAGCTATTAAAAGAAAGAGAAAATCTTGCCACTTGAGACAACATGGATGGAACTGCAGAGGATTAGGCTAAGTGGAATAAGCCAGCTGAATTCTTGTCCTTTCAATACGACCCTATCAGTTGTTGGAGTTACCACTCTAAGACACAGGTGCTCCAGCCTAGCCAGGCTCCTACTTGTCTCTAAGATAGATCTTACCCAGTCGTGCTGAACTTTCCCCCACTTTTTCAGTCATACAATCTCATCCTTCTGCTTTGGGTTTGAGGTCATGTTTGTCCAGCCATCTACTTCATTTTTCTGCCCATTATGTCTACCAGATACACAGCAGATACATCTCCAACTAATAGAGTTGACTGAAGGATTAAAAAGTGTCAAGAAAGGAGACAGGTGTTTTTGTCTTTTGCTGGATATGTCACAAAAAGGCACCTCGCTTCATAGTAAAGGAAAGAAATGGAACAGATGACCACCAGTGTTACTTCCTATCCTGAGAACCCATAATTCTGGTATTCTGCAAAATATGCTTAGCAACTAACAAGTGGGTGGATTCTTCTAGCATTTCCACTAAGGTTTCTGGGCAACTTCGATGATTTTAGATGCAGCTTTTCCCACAGAGATTATCATCCACTAGGAGGAGTTAGTGAGCATGGTATGGAAGAATTTAATAGTAATGATTTATTCTTTCCCACTTTAGAAGGCATAATTATATATGTTTTACATTGAGGAGGGATCCAATCACTAGCCTAGAAATCAGGGCGGTACAGAGGAGGAATAACTGGAATAGCAGCTAGCAAAGTGGGCTTTTCTATGGATTCTATGCCTCCGCCATAGCTTTGGGTTAAAAATCCTACCTTAACTGTCCAAGAGGTGTGGGGAATTTGTAAAACTTCTGCTCAGTGAACCCCAATTTCCTCATCTACAAAATAGGGAAGTAGAGTCTGCCTACTAGGGATGTTGTAAGGATTAGATGACATAATGCTGGTGAAACAATTAGCAAAGAGCAAGATGTAGATGGGAGTGAGCACTAAGTACACAAGAGGTTGCTGTTGATACATGAGTAATACTCTAGAGCTACTGTAGTAAATGATGGTCACGCTGATTTCGCGAGGCTTTGTGGAGGCCTCACTGCACTATGGCACTTGCAAGTGCTTAGCATACCGACACATCCTCAGTAAATGCTCTGATCTGTTGGTGAAAATCTAATCTGATAGAACTATGTACAAGAGGATGGTTTAGGTTGCAATAATATGATGTCCTTTTAATTAACTTTTCAGACCGGAGATTGGCAAAATACAATATTTTCATGCAACCTTTCTACTTACAAATTTATACCAGACAGGAATTAATTGAAAAATACCTCTTACTATTTGGTTTCCAAAATATGAAAGTAGCTAAAAGGGCTGTGATATTTTTACATACTTCACATCTGATTGGGAAAGCATTTCTCAATGCAAAATGCTTCGGGTTTCTTGTTTTAATGAGGCTGTATGGGTGACAGGAATTGCTTTTATAACAAGTTCAAGGTTGACTTGTCCTAACCTATTCCTTTATTCCTTTTTATTCCCTGGGTCTACTCTCCACACACAGATCCCTGAATAATTCACCAGACAACATGCAATGACACTTTGGGTTCTTTCTTGTGTGGGTGCCTGGTGCACTGTAGGTAAACTATGCTCTTTCCTACTCTGCCATATTTGACACGACCTAGCAATCACCTGTAGTGTTCATCCTTACAGCCAATCAAGTCACCCCAATCCTCCTTAAGAACTCCTACCCCAGTTTCAAGTTCATGCCAAATAACTAACCATCTCTCCATGACTTTTCAAACTATAGCAGGAAAGGCATTTCAAGTATCCTGTTGGAATGGGCAGGAGAGACGAATAGAATTATCAAGAATAGTGATAGTCTTATTGGGAGAAGGGGAAATTTGTGTTGTGAGTGACACAGAAACTTACTTTGTATATACCAGGAAGTCAGTAGCAATATCAAAAGTTGATAATCAAAAAAGAATAGTAGAACATTATTTTAATAGAGAGAGACAACTACCATGAGAGCTAATAACAATGTTTACTCAAAGTGCATGCAAAACTTGAAGGAAAGATTGAACAATTATTGTATTTTATTATGGCCAATCTCATTATTGTCTGCTTTTCTGTCCATGTTCATACATTGTTCTGATACAATAAATTCAATGAAATTCTTTGTCTCGTGTCCTTGGTAGTCATTCCTGGCTAGCTCTGGGATCCCCCAATGCTATTGGTTAGAATTATGTTTTCATATGTTTTTTATTTTTATATGTTTATAATTATGTTTTTATATTCATGTCGTCCATTAAACTGTAAGCCCCATAGGCAGGTATCCTGTCTTAGTCATCTCAGTAATTCTAATGGGTCTAGCACAGAGTAAGCATGCAGAAAAGGTTGTTGAATGACTTCCGGGGTACTGAGGTGATGGAAAGGAAGGAAACTGACATGAAGCTTACATTTAGAAGTGAATTACACCATGCACAAGTGAATATCTAATGACTAGTTGATAAATAGTGCCCTGAGGAATTGGTGGCACATAGCGTTAGGAAACGGGAGAATGAAGGACATGGGTTGAGCTGGTGGGAAGGGCAAGGAAATGTAGGAAGTGCAGGAAGGGCCATTTGTAAAGAAACAATGACTTCCTGAAAGTAGGTATTCATAGTCCTCGTTTGTAGAGTTTGGCAATTTCTCTGGTGTAAATACTCCCATTATCTCTGATTTGAAGTTACCAATATACTCCTGCAAAGCAGTAGAAAGTAGCTCCAGCATACCACCAATTTGGCAAGAAATGCCTTTTTTTTTCTGATCATCAAATTTGAGGAGTTCAGTTTCATACCTCCGTATGTGCACTCACCCAACACCAAGCGCCCATGTAAACACACTATCAAGTAACCTGTCCCACTCCTTGCTCCCCTCCCACTCCCTTCTGGTCACCATCATATTTTTCAGTCTCCGTGTTATTTTGTTGTGTTTGGCCAGTTCATTTTCTTTTTTTTTTTAAAGATTTATTTATTTTTGCATACAAGCTGGGGTACAGGCCAGAGGCGCGGGGTGGCAAGAGGGTTCACCAGAGACAGAGTAGGGAGCAGAACAGACAGATCGTCGGAAACACTGCTGAGGGGAGCAGCGGGCGAGGCAGGAGAGGTCTGCCGTGCCATGTGGGAATCTCCCTGTTCAGGCATGGAACTTGCGTCGCTGCTGCTGACAGCTCCACAGCGCAACACTTAACCGCTGCGCCACCGGGGAGGCCCGGGGCCAGTTCATTTTCACTGGCTATTTATATCCACAAATGAGTGAAAGCATCTGGTAATTGTCTTTCACTTTCTGAATTATTTCACTTATCATACTTCCCTCAAGTTTCATCCATATTGTCACAAAAGTCACGGTTTTGCCTTTGTAAATGACTATGAAAATAATATACCATTGAGTATATATATCACCGATGCTAAAGGGCAGCTCTCAGACTAGTAGAAACACCATCAGTGTCCCCTTGGGATGTGTTAGAATTGTGGATTCTGGGGAGCTCCTGTGTCAGGAAGGCTGGAGGGGGTCTAGCCACCTGTTCGCACCAGCGCTCCATGGGATACTGATGCTTGTTCACCACCTACTGAGCACCCGGCACTCTGCCGATGTAATTAAATTTTTTTTTTTCACTAAACTGGATAGTTGTAAACAGAACATCAGCTCTCAAGTCAAGTTTTGCCCCAGAGGGTCTTAATTCTCCCTTCAGAAACATGATGAAGGTGGTAAGGACCTCTGGCTGGGGCTGGTGTTTTCTTCACTGCCCTATGCCCTCCCTCTCTCTCTCAGCCTTACCTGCTTTCTGAGAACTGCAATTACAAAGCTCTTTCCATGAGTGATTAAGACCTGAGCATTTCCTTCTAATCACTGTTACTAGAGATAAGAGTTTGAGTTCCTGTTCTAGCTGAGACCTTTGTCTAATCCCAGATCACAAAGACTTTTTTTTCCTGTTTGTCCTAGAAATTTCATAGTCTTCTACATTTCCGTTGTGGATCCATCCTATTATTTTTGTGTGTGGAGTTAAATAAGGATGGAGGTTCATTTCTCCCCATACAGATATCCAGTTCTCCATCACCTTTAAAAAAAAAAATTATTGAAGTAGTATTGGTGTATCACATTATATAATGTTATATACAACATTATAATTAAAGATCTCTATATACTGCTTTATGGTTGCTCACCATTTCTTGAAAAGATAATCATTTCCTTAATAAATTGCACTGATTCTTTTGTCAAAAACTGGTAAGTCATATATTTGGGTCTGCTTCTGGATTTTCTGAGTGGGATCTATATCTATTATTTTGCCAACATCACATTCTCTTGATTATCATAATTTTATAGTTAAGTCTTGAAATCAGATAATTTTTTTCAATTTTCATTCTTTTTTTTAAACAAAATTAGATTGGCTAGTCTAGTTCCTTCATTTTCCATATGCATTTTAGAATTAGTTTGATACTTTCTACAAAACAGCTCCTGGAAATTGGATTGGGATTTTATTAACTCTGTAGATATATTTGGGAAAAACTGAAATTTTAGCAATAGTGGGTCTTTGCATCTATAAACATGGCATTTTTTCTTTATTTAGGTTGTCTTTAATTTCTTTTAGAAATTTCCTATGGTTTTCTGAGAAGAGTTTTCATGTTTTTGATAAATATGTTTCTGTATATTTCAAGCTTGTGCGCTAATGTAAGTAAAATAGTTATTCTAATTGTGTTGCCTAATTATTCCTGCTAGTACCCAAAGTAGTTTGATATACACCCTCAGGATGGCTTGCACAGAGCGCTGTTGGAGCACAGAGGAAATCCCCAGCCTCCAGATGGAGCAGGTGATCAGGTAACCTTCCTCCACCATAGGTATAGGTGACAGGTATATGGCGGAGGTGGAAAGAGCCTGGGAGACCACAGAGCAACCTTCTGCAATGAGGCCGAGGGATGTTGTTCCCCCACAGCGGAATCCAGGTTCTGTACATCATTAAGTAGGTGTCAGATTCAGTTTGTCATCTTTGATCACATCGAAAGCCCTGTTCCTGTCAGCTCAGACTTCATAGCTGGTTGCTCTGGCATTACAGCTGTCTGCTCAAGACTTCAGTAATGAAAATGAGTGGGGTGTAGGCTGCACCTTACGGCTTGCACAGCAGTTCCACTCCCTTATCTTTTTTCATTTTCACCAACAATGTTGAAGTACGGGCTTACTCATTCATGCAGTCGCTTAGTCAAGGGACAGTCACGGCGTGCCTGTGCTGGGCCAGGCGCTTCCACACACTTGAGATTTGTTGGCACAAGACAGACATGGTCCTTGGGTTCGGGGGAAGCATTGATCCGACCTACTATTCATCCATTTCTTTAATTATCATCAGGAAAGTAAAATGTGAGCTCATAATTAGGAAACTCATATTCTGAGAAAGTGACATTTATCCTGATAACGAAAGGATCAAGAGGCTTAGCTTGTGGTGCGGGAGATTGAGGAGAGGACCAGAGACTCAGGAAGAGCCGACATGGAGGCAGCAACAGAGCCTGGGCTGTTCACGAGGCTGTGGAAGTTCAGCGTGGCTAGAGATCGGGAGCAGAGGGGGACGGGGCTGCATGTGGCTGAGAGACAGCCATGGCTGATAACACGCGGCCTTGTGAGCTGGGGCTGTGCTCGGGGTTGGAGCTCCTAAGAGAATCAGGATTCTACCATAAAACCATAAATAGGAGAGTGAGGGCATCGGCTTTGCATTTTTTCAAAGCTCTCTGCAGAAAAGGGAAATATCTGAGATAAATTCTGCAAGAATAGCTGTCACATTCGGTGAGGCGCTTGATGCAGGTGGTGCGAGGGAGCACGGGCCAAAGACGAGTCCCAGGTTTTGGACGTGAATGTCTCTAGGGAGACTCGGGACACTGGGGCAGAGACCATTTGGGGAATGGAAATGGGCGGTGGGGATGGGAACCATGAATGTAATTTTGGTTGCACTGGGGGGCAAAAAAGAGGGGTCCATGAGATGTCAAGGCATGATCTCAACCAGTTAGAGACAAGGGCTGGGCCTCAGAAGAACGATGGGGCTAGAAAGATGGACTCTGGAGTTATTGGTGAACAGATGACAACTGAAGCTATGGGGGAGGCAGCAAGAAGAGACTGGGAGCCCCAGCGATGGCAGTAAAGGAACCTGACGAGGAGAGTCAGAGCAGAAGAAGGAGAAGTGGTGGAGAGTATGGTGAGGTTTAAGCCAAAGAAAGAACCTCTCTCCACATAAAGAAAGTGGTCAGTATTCTGAATCAGTTAAACTGTCCGCAGTGAGTGAGGTCAGAAAGACCTCATTGGACAGAAGTCACTTCACAAAGAAACCTTCTGGGGGATGATGGAGACAGAAATCAGATCGGAGAAGGTGGGTTCTAACATTGGCGAAGAATCCAGTTTGTGGATTTACTGAGACTTTTTTGGTTGTTCAAGTGCAAAAGGGAGAACAAAAGAACGACAGTGGCTGGACTGAGCTGGAAGGTTAGGACAGTTTTTGTGTTATGTTTCTATTCTGTGCCCACTAGGATGGCTTTCCTCTTCGAGTAGCACCAGTAAATCAGTCATTCAGTGGATTGAGGTTTTATTGTTTTTTTTTTTTTAATAGTTTGGCTTTCGATGAATTGGATTTAGGGAAACTGACTTTCAGTGATTTGACCTAGAGTCAAATTCAAAAGTTAGTGTCAGTTTAAAAAACATCAGCTCTAGAGCTCTAACTGCAGGTGTTCCCTGCTCGGGGTCTCACTAAGCCATGACGCGCTCACAGCTCACCAGGAAGGAGGCTGGTTTGGTCTCCACTTACCAGCCAGGAGCCCAAGACTGGGAAGGTCGCTACAGGCCTAAGGTCGTATAGGTAGTAAGGGAGGGGTCCAGTCACCTTGGGTCTTCCTGCTGGAAGCCTGGGGGTCCTGTTGCCTTACGTAGGAGGGTCCACCAGAACTGGAAACCGTAAGGAGCTACTTCAGATCCTTGATGGGAGTTTGCTCTTGGAAAAGCAGGATTTTAAGGTTTTTCTCATAACTGGAAAGGGCAGGCTATACTGGGGAGTTCTTCGTTCCTCCTTTCACCTTTACTTAAATAGACCATTTAATCTCCTGGATTTCAGTTTAACTGTCATTTTGTAGGAGCACCTCCCCTGACCTCACTAAGTAGGGGATTTTCCTTTATTACCGTGGCGTCCTGTAGCTCTCTATTTTACTCCTTTCCAGTGCTTATAGTTTTTAATCATTCACTGCATCCCACGTCTCTATGAGATTAGACTTATGAGGTCAGGAACTGGGGTCCCATCTTTGCTCACTGCTGGATCAGTCATCACACGGTCCTTGGAACTGTTATTGCGCAACAGATATTTGTTGAGTTAACAGGTGGCGGTACCATCTCGCCAGGGCCACAAGGACAGGTTGTAACTTCATCTGCGCTCATTGAGTATACCCTGAAATGCTGGGACCTGCAGGATGTGAATTCTCTGGGAAGCAGACTGTCTAGGAACAGAAAGGAGAGATGGCCCAACCACTCAGGTCTAGAGATCTGTCTTGGGGAATCAGAGGCCCAATGTCTGCTGCATGTCTTAAGCCCCCTGCTGTGAACTCCTGGTTGATGAAATTTGCCTTGGGATCAAAAGAACATTGAACTGGAATAATCAGAGTTTCTGCTGTGCCTTTTAAGATGAAGGACCTTTGGTATATTTGGCAGGTGATTACAGGTGTCAAATCAGGCTTGCTTGTCTCTGGTTGGGTGGGGAAGCAGGGGACGCCATTACGAAGAGATTCAAGCTAACTCCTTAGCCGTCCTAGAATTCTCCTTTGATTTTCTACCCCTCTGTTGTGCAACCATCCCAAGCCACGTAGGTTCACCATTGTTTCTCCAGCCTCCAGTAAACTAGTACAGCAGTGAGAAGGATGAAAATATGGAGATGAAGGTTGATGCCACAATCAGAGGGACAAGCCACTCCATCCTCTCGAGAAGGGCAGCTTATCATTCCAGGGGTTTTCTTTTCCACCGAGCAGCAACTTCCTGTCTCTCAGGCCCTGACATCATCTCCGGTACCCAGAGTGATGCCTCCCTTTTATCCCGCCTTTCCAGGCCCAGGTGTGAGCATTTACGCATGTGCACACCGTGCTCTCCAAGCCCAGGAGTCTATGAGCATAGGTGCGTGTGCCCCGCCTGTGCCCAGCATCTGGGCCCTGGGCATCCACACGAGCTAGGGGCAGTGCAAGGCCACAGGTGGTGGCCGTAGAGGCCAGTGGCGAGAGGGCCTGGAAAAACCTGGTTCACTTCATTTACCCTCCGCCCACCTCTGCCTTCCTCTATGCATATGCACAAGCTCACCTTTGTGGATTCTTCCACATAAATCTCTCGCAAATTCATCCTCTCTGCTGTCTCATTGCCTTAGTTCAAGATCTCAGCATTCCTGACCTGAGCTTTCAGCACATGCTGCCATGGGTGTCATCTGCCACCAGGCAAGAGCCATTCATTCCCTCGGTGGGCACAATCTTTCTAAAACACCAATCTGACCCTGTCACTCCTCCTATAAAACGCTTCAGCAGCTCTCCATCGCCCTCAGGAGAGAGTGCAGACTCAGAGACAGGCAATAAAGCCCCCACACAAGCTAGTCCCACTGGATCCCTCCCACTCCGCCTCCTGCATTTCGCTGAAGGAGCACGTTTGCTTCAGCCGTGAAGTAAGAACCTGTGTCTCTGACTGTATACTTGCGATGATTCAGGCATCAGGCCTCTGAAAAGGTAACTTTGTCCACCAAGAGAAACAGGGTCTTTGGGTAACATCCTGCTAATATTTTGGGACTAAAATCAGATATTTATGCCCTTTGTCAAACCATCCCTGAAACTCCAGGATAATTCCCTTTTATTGATATTTATTGATACTGATTGATATGTATTTACACTGATATTTAGACAATAGTCAATTGTGTGTGATCCCAGTGAAACTTATGTAATGGCCTCAGGATCCATAAGACAGTCTATGATCTTTACATGCATGTCAGCCCCCCGCACTGGACTGGGGGAAACTAAGGGACGTTCAAGAGCTACAGCGCAGAGGTTGAGAATTCAGGCTATGGCATTATATAGTTTTGAATTTTAATCTAGGTTACATCATAGTATGACCATGGAAGAATTCATTAACTCTCTGCCCTTGAGATAGTTTTAATCTATAAAATGGGCACAGTAGCAATTATCCTGTGTTCTCTTTATGATGTGAACTGAATGTAAAATGCTTCAGAATATCATTGCTTGGTCTCGCATATAAAACATAGTAGGTATACAAAGATAATCAGATAAAAATTAGGATACATGACAGGTTCCATGTCCATTAATCTTCTCATCCTTACAACACAGTGCTTGGAAGAACAAAGGCAAGACATGTGAATAAATGAGGTAAGCTTTCATGAAGAAGTGTGGGAAATAGGAGAGGTACTCATTTCTTCTAACTATACTCACAGGCTAAATTTTTTTCCCATCCGGATTTGTGTTCTTCCAAGAACAGAGGCTGGAAAGAGAGTTGACATTTTCCTAGGCAACCAGTATTGAAACCTGTCTATGTTCCAGGCACTGTGCTATAGGCATGCTTTCCTGTGGGAGCTAGATACACGCACCCCATTTTCAAGTGAGAAGACTGAGAAGCAGTGAGGGTGAGTCAGTAAGTGGCACTGGGAAAGCTAAATCAAGATCTGCTGGATTTCAGATTCCAAACCCCATCTCCCTTAGCCAGCAGCAGCAGCAGCAGCATTATTCCCAACTGGAAAAATCTCTCAGGTTTCCCAAGCGGCTCTGGCATTCCTTTGCAGAAAAAGATTAAGAGGATAGTCCATTATGCCAATGCTGTTGCCTTGAAACATAAATAGTCACTCACTGTGGAACTGTTTGTTATGAGGAATGTGCAGGCTGGAGAGAAGTGAGACATAAAATCATTATTTCATGCAGAAAGACATTGCCAAAGGGATAGAATTACTTACTATATTAATTCTGTCCTTCAGCCCCCAGCCCATCTCTCTGCATAATGACTTAGTCACGGAATGTATTGTTGGCAACATTTTAGGACATTTCCACTATGATTTTTGCAGAAGTTGAATAATCCAAGATATCCCATTCTATTCCTTTTTGCCCTGTTTCCTCTCTCTTCTACTAGTCTTATAACTCTTTTCTCTCCTCCCCACCCCTCTGTCAATCCCTTTTTCTCCCCACAATCCTCTTTCCTTCTACTACTCATTTTTATACCCTGTTTTCTTCTTCCATATCCCTCCATCAACCTTTAGTTTCTTCTCTCTCATTTTTCCATCAGCTAATTGCCCATCTTCTACAACAGGTTGGAGGAACCACCAGTGTAAATTCCACTCTAGTTTTAAAAATTGTACTATTGGTACTTCAGTGCTGGTATGATATGGTAACATACCTTTGAAGAGGTATGAACCTGTACTCCCAAAACATATGGAGTGTTATAAACCAACATTACCTCAATATAAAAAAATAATGCCACAACCAAACTATTTTTGAAAATGGTATTCTGGGGAGAGTACTGACTGACCATCATTTAGAATCATCATCCAGAACTATCACATAAAACCACCAAATAAAATCATCCTTTAAAGTCACCACCCAGAAACATCATGTAGAACTATCTAGAAAACCTTCCTATGAAACCATCATATAAAACCATCACATAAATTCCCAGAGTTAGAATGAGTAGGATTAAGATAGGGGGAGGTAAACAGCATCTGTTTACCCTTGATTTATATAGTCATGAATCACTCTTAACTGCCAAATCATACTTAATGGCAGAACATGATAGGAATTTCCACTTCAATCAGAAATCAAATAGCTTTCACCTGAAATAGCTGACTGGCTCTGGTAGAGAGTATGAAGCAGGATCAAGCAAAAGAAGAGTTAAAGCACAATATTCCAACTTGGATTACTGTTTGCCAGGCTATTGCCTCATTGCCTCACTTCTAGGATTTATAGGTTAACTGTGCCGGGTGCAGAGAGTTGTCATGTAAAAGAGTAATTTCCTTCATGGTCTAGCCTGATCATGATTATATAATGCTGTTCTACAATTTCTTTTAAATTAACAACAATTCTTGGGGCCTCCCTGGTGGCACAACGGGTTAAGTCACAGCACTATGAAGCTATCGGCAGCCACTGCAGCACGAGTTTGATCCCCAGCCAGGGAGCTTCCCACATGGCGCAGCAGACCTCTCCTGTCTTGCCCGCTGCTCCCCACAGCAGTGTACTTCAGTAGATCTGCCTGTTCTGCTCCCCACTCTGTCTCTGGTGAATCCTCTCACCTCCCCCCAACACTTCTGGCCTATACCCCAGCTTGTATGCATAAAAAAATAAATAAATTGAGAACAATTCTTACTACCACATGTTGAACACCTGGTGTGTTATGAACTACTTGGGAGTTTTAAATTTGCCACCTCATTTAACCCTCAAAGCATCCGTGAGAGATAAGAGTGAACATGTCCAGATTACAGATAAACATAGAAAGTTCAGAGAGGTGAGTAATTTCCCGAATATTACAATGCTATAGAATATAAATAGTAGTTATAACTGTTGGAAAGGAGGACACAGAATGTTCAAGATCTATAAAAAATTGCTGCAAATATTTACAGAGCTATTGAGCATTCAAACAAGTAGACTTGAGAAAACAGACATTATGCTGTTGTTTGGAAGAATAGCATTTTAAAAACATTAATTTGGACTTGGGTTCAAGATGGTAGCGTAGGAAGACTCTGAATTCACTTCCTCCCACAGAGACAACAAATCTACAATAGCATATGGATTAATTTACTCGGAAGCAGACCTGAAAACCCAAAGAATAGAGCTTTCGCAACGAAGGTCAAAAAGCCAGCACCAAGAGGAGTAAGAGGACCAGAACTCTGCCATCACCCAGGAAGAAATCCCACCCTAAATGTGACCCACAGTCAGGAGGGATGGCAAAGATATGGAACTTTCTCTAGGGTGAGGGTATTGTGCCCTACATTGGTGGCTATACCTCTGATCAGCACACTGGAGGTGAGCCCCTGGAGTGCTGGCATTGAGGTCAGTGGTAAGTAAGCCCAGGAAAACCAAGATTGTAGGGGATGGAGAACCTGACCATACAGGTGGGTAGATTCACCTGCCCAGGACCCAAGGCAGTAACACTGGCTTAGACCACAAGCGAAGACATCCCACTTACCAATCTCGTAGTGTTTGCCTGAGAGGTAAGCAACATGGGGTGGCCCAGTAGTTTCCCTAGGCTGCATAGCTGATTCAACGGGTATGCTTGTTTGCATGGAGAGGGAGGGAGGAAGGATGGAGGTGGGGTTGGGGGAGGGAGAGAGATTGATTCCCAGGCCTCACTCTAGAACCAGAGAATGGAAATTGGAATTGGGGAGCTCTATTTTTAATAAGCATTACATGGACTTATCAAGCCGATTCTTTATAGTCAGGAACTTCCTTTGCCTAAATAGATTATGTCTATGACACCATTATGTGAATATACAGCTGGGACCCATATCATCGAGCTGATTACACAGGAGATGAATTGGCCAGTCTTTCCTACACCCTTCAGCCTTCATCACAGACTGACCCACGCAGAGGATTGAATTCCACGATTTGTTGTTGAACCTGGTGAAGGGGGGAGAGAGGAGGGGCAGGGCAGGTGTCCCGTTGGGTCCTTAGAATTTTTGCAATGAGAGAATGACTACTAAACAGTCTATTGGCTTTCACCTTATTCCTGAGTCCAGGCAGGCCTTGATTTAAAAAACCCATATGGGTCAGAGACTGTATTAGTATGCTAGTCTGGTAGCATTCTGGTGTTCTGGTCTTAATTGTGCTCCCTCCAAATTCATGTTACATTCCCAAGCTCCATAAACCTCAAAATATGACTTTATTTGGAGACAGGTCCATAACTGAGACAATTCGGTTAAGATCCAATATGACTGATGTCCTTATAAAAAGATGAAAAGATAATAGGGATGACCCACAGGAGATGCCCACAGAGAAACAAGGTGACAAGAGGGCATACACGGCTTGCCACCTGCAAGCCAGAGAGAAAACCAGAGCTACCTTTGCATTCAGACTGCCCCTGTCCTGCCTTGTGAGGGCTGAGCTACCTGCCAGGGCGGCCACAGCCAATGGCACAGACTGTCATTTCCCTGAGCATTTGTATTCTGGTCTTTTCTTCTTATAAGATTGGATTAGGGCTCACCCATATGACCTCATTACCTTAATTACCTCTTTAAAGACCCTATGTCCAAATACCAATAGTCCTCTCTTCTCCCTAGGGGGATGTTCCATCCCCAGTGGAATCCTGAAACTGCTGATAGTGCAAAGCCATAGATGGATACACATAGTATAATGTTTTTGCATATGTATGTATGTGTATGATAAAGCCTAGTTTATAATTTAGGCACAGTAAGAGATTAACAAGAACTGTAATAAAATAGAATAATTACAATGACGCACTGTAATAAAAGTTTCATGAATATAGTCTCTCCCTCAAAATATCATAAGTCATATTTTCAGGCTGCTGTTGACCATGGGTAATTGAAACCGTCAATGGGGGGGGCATTATTCTAGGTACTGGTGGTTAGGACTCTAACATATGAATGGGGGGTGGTGTCACATTTCAGCCCATACCAGAGACCTTAAGGAAGATAAGGAGAGAAGAGCAAGCACCAGCCTCTCTGGATAACACCCTCTGGGCTAAACATATAACTGCGTATACTCAATCCTCACAAAAGTAAAGATGGGACGTAAAACATCCATCAAAACCCCAGGTGGTAAAGGAAAGACATGTGGGGTGTGAATTTCTTCACAATTTAGCCCGGAGCCACTGTTGGTGAGGGCAATCAAGGAAACACACCTCCGGCTGAGCTGGAGCTGGGCCTGGCTATAGGAGCCTCCTGGTCCTTTCCCCTGGTCTTGGAATGTGGGTGGCACTTGCCTTCCCCACTCCCAGAAACTAGCCCAGGGCTGTTGAGGCCGCCTGTCCCCGGACACGTGGCCAAACCTGATCAGTCTCTCTATGGGCTTTCAAGACTTGGCTAGAGCTTGCAGAAAACTATTACTCAAGGTTCATTCCCTGTCGGGGAACACAAAGTGATGCCAGGCAAAACTGAAGGGTGTCCAGGGACCCCACACTATTGAAAGGGTTTGCCCACCTGTGCGAATAAGAGCAAAGAAAGCAGACTCTTAGTGTCCCCAAAGACTTTTAATCAGTGAGAAGTCCCAGGGGAGCGGGAAAGCGGGAAAGGAGAGGAAGAGAGAGGAGAGGAGAGAGGAAGGGGGTTAGGAGTGGGAGAGAGAGAAGGGCAGGAGAGGGGAGATGAGGGGAAGGGAAGGGCTTCAAGTAACAGACTCCTGATGAAAATCTGAAACCATCTGCTCCCATCATGGACGAATGCCCTGCCGACCCATCAGGGCTCAGAGCTGCCGAACCCCCAGAGGAGGCGGGCAAGGCACACACCAGCAGGAACACGAGCGAAGGGTTGGGCAGGTCTCAGCGCTGGCACCGAAGGAGGGTCAAATGGACCATTCACGCTGAATCCACCAGAGGCCAAAGCAGTGGCGGCTTGTCTCTGTGGAGCGCGCCTGCCGAACACTAGTCACAGGGGCCGTGGCCGGGAGCAGCCTCTCCTGTCACCCCCCTGCCTCAGTTCCACACTGATGTGTGCACCGCTCCTTCCTCCTCCCCAGCGCTCCCAGCCAGAAGCCCAGTCGTGGCCTGCTGGAAGTCATAACCCAAGGTGCCCGAGGGGCTGGTGGCGGCGTGGGTGCGAGGGCAGGGAAATGGCGCCATCCCCACCGCCAGGGGAGACACTCCCCCCCACCTTGCTGTGGCACTTCCTGTAACAAATCTACCTGCCCTGCAACTGCCCACAACGAGCCTCTTAAGTCAGAGTTTATTTCCTCTGCCGACAGGGTGTGGTCAGCTTTGTTTTGGGGCGCTCCCTGCCCTCTGCGCATGCGGGCTGGTCTCAGCTAAACCTGGAAAGCCGCCCCTCCCCGCCCAGGTTACGACCCAATAGTCACCTAACTAGTCTCTTTTCTAGTCATTTACAGCTCCCAACCAGAACCAATTTTGCTGAATTGGCCAGTCAAAATTGAGCTACTAATGGGGCCGAGCTCTTAGCCTTGTTGTGGCATGAGAAAGCCACGCAGAGCACTTAGCAAAGTGCTCAGACCCCGCAAATGCTCCGAGCAGTGATGGCTTTTCTCATCATGATGATTATTTTCAAGCCTTGAAAACTTTAAGTGCGAGAAAAAGAGGCAATGAAACTGGTGATTTTACCATCTGTTTCTAGGTACCTTGGCCGATGCCAGGAGACGGGCTGTTTTCACCACATTAGCAGCCCTGGAAGGAAGCATCATTACCGTCACCCTCAATGGAGAGATGGGTAGTCTGCTGCCCCTGCAGCTGGGAGAGGCCCGGATGAAACCGGAAAAGCCAAATTAATTAGTCTACATGAATGGGCTCATCCAAATGGAACTAACTCCCACCTCCGCCGGTGCCGTCTCCCGGACCCTCATGCGCTGTGCTGCTAAAATCCCAGGCTGCAGCCCCATCCCTGAAAATGGTAAATCACACCAGCTCTCGTGCCATCCAGCGAACACAAGGCCTCACCCTCTCACCCATCTAGAATCCTTCAAGTTTTCTTTGGTCAAAGAATCTTGGTCTTGCAAGGTCAGCCTGAAGCTCCACTCCAGGTATCTCCCCCCTAAGTCCCCCACAGCAGCTTCAATCCTGAGGGGAAATGGGGAATATCTAATTGTTATTAGGCCTCAATGGCCCCTCCACACACTATGTTCCTTTTTCCCCCCACCATATTCTTTATGGTTTATCCTAGCCTGAGAGGAGACGGGCTTCAGTTTTATAGACGAGGAAATTGAGGCACAAAGAATTTCACTACCATGTCACGATGACCAGTCACTGAGCAACAGACCCAAGTCAAACGACTCATCTTTACTTTACCATAAACATCACATATATCAGTACGTATGATTCTTAAGCCTCCAAGTTATTTACCAATAAAGAAACTGAGACAGTGGTTTGGATACTTGGTAAGATCAGTTAGTTCCCCAGATGGATCTGGGATCAGAAACTAATTTTTTCTAAGTCCGACAATACAATCAGAGGTCATGTATTTATTCAACATAAGTGAATTGAATTAAAATATGGAAGCAAGCCACATGTCCCTGGATGAATGAATGAATAAGAGAATGTGATCTATACATACAATGGAATATTATTCAGTCACTAAAAATAAGGAAATTCTGATATATGCTATATCATGGATGAACTTTGAGGGCATTAAGGTAATTGAAATAAGCTAGTTACACTAGGAGAGATTCTATGATTCCATTTATATGGAGTATTTAGAGAGTTATGTAGTAGAAGGGCAGTTGCCAGGGCTTGGGAGAAGAGGTAATGGGGGTAGAGAGTTTCAATTTTACCAAATGAAGAGTTCTGGGGCTGGTGGTCGTGATGTTGCACAACAGTGTGGATGTGGTTGATACCACTGAACTACACATTTGAATATAGTTAAAGATGTTAAGTTTCATGCTATGTGTATTTTGCCACAGGGAGAAAAATAGTTTGAGCATCAAGTATGCATCAAGTAGCCTTCTAAGCACTGACAGATCAGTGCCATTTTTGCTTTTCTAGTTGGGGAGATTGACAATGAACAATAAGAACAATCAATAAATAATCTACACAACATATTTAAAGGCAATAAAAGTCAAAAGGTATGTGAAGCTGGGATAAATAGGAGAGTAGGGAAACTTTGGGATGACTAGAGAAGAAGTTGCAACTTTCAATGACTGAAAAGGTGACTTTGAAGGAAGAAAAAGGAGGGGGCTGTGGATACCCAGGAGAAGGGCATTCCAGGCAGAAGGAAGAGAGTGTGGGCATTAAACAGCACATGCTGGGGCACAGCAAGGAGGCCACAATGGGCAAGGCAAAGCGAGTAGTAGGAGATGATCCCAGAGAGGAAGACAACCATGAAATCCACTAGAGTTAGGCAACGGTCTTGGCTTTCTAATCTGAGAAACAGAGGAAAGAGTCAGTGGTCCATATAGGTCCACAAGTGCTGTCGCAAGCCGTGGGCCCTAGTGGGAGTGTGGCAAACTGGTGCCTCTGCCTCATCTGAATGGGGAAGCCCCTACTCGCTTCCACTGCATGTGTCCCCAAAGGAGATGCATACTGATGTTGCCTGATCTTCTGTTTTTCAGTGGAAACCAGCAATCTGGGTTTTGCAGGCAGTCTCCTGATTTATATGTTTTAATATTAGCAATGAATTCCACTTTGTCAGAGCACTGTCTTCACCATCCCCTCCCCCAAAGCCTCTGATTGTAAGAATTATGACAAATTGACCCAATTTGAAGTCTCTGCATTATCCCATGTTGCCATGTGATCCTGAAATCACCAGGCCTGTCTGGTAGATTTTGAGGCATTAGGAAGAATCAGGCCATTATCTTCATTACTTGCATTCAGACACGAGGTTTAACCTCTATGAGTGCAGTTACCCCTGTGCTACAATGATCTGTGTATATGTCTGCTACCTTTACTAATTTGTGACCTGGTCAATGTCAGGAATTGAGTCTTCCTTGGATTTGACCTCCCAGAGGAAGTATACAATACATAATAAACATCCATTAATTACTGAATAACACAACGATGGTAAAAATAACTTGGGTACTATTAGAAATGGAAGGAAACCACCAAAATAATATTTAGGTTATGTTATAGGTTGGTAACACTGGTCAACAGTGAGATCATCAGTGACTTGAAAAGGCCCTAATCTGTAGTATCTTGGTGTGCTGAACATGACTATAACCCTGAAAAATTTTTATTAGCTCTCATTTTGAAGATATTTCATATAATTCATTTTATATGTTTCCCCGTGTAAATTTATCCAGTAGGACTGCAACAACAACCTAAATCAGCCTAGAATGATGTAATATTGCATCACATTGCATAATACTATCATGCACACATCATCCAGAGTTGATTGCATCATTTTCTGATGCAATGCAATACTACTGCCAGGTGGCTGCTGAAGGAAGCTGACGTCAGCAGTGCACTATAGAAAGCCCTGTCAGAAAGGTTGAGCATTGAAAATATTTCAGACTTTGTGGGAGACAGTTTAAGCTACTGTTCCATAGAACTGTTATCATTTTATCCATTTAGGCACAATACAGAACAGGAATGCCTCGAAAGTGCATTAATAGCGTGGACAATTTCTGCTCTATTTATGGGGAAGTGACATTTACCAACCAGAAGAAAAGGATCACTTCTCAAGTGAAGAAGGCTTTTCATCTTTACTTCGGATGCAAGGTTGGTGACCAAGACAAGTCTTGGGCCCCACATATACTTGTGCTCCATGTCCAACACAGCTTTCACAGTGGTTAAATGGCAAAAGACCACCGATGCCGTTTGCAGTCCCCATGGTGTGGAGAGAGCCAAGAAACCACATCAAAGACTGGCACTTCTGCTTGGTTCCTCCTCCTTCCGGTGGAATAACGAAGCAAAAGAAGTCAAGAATAGTCTACCCAAACATCCCATCTGCATTGAGATGACAGGTTCAACAACTTGCTGCAGGGTGATGTGAAACAAGCATGGAATGCTTTTCACCTAGTGTCTACAAACTTTTTGGGGAATGTTAGGGCAGAAAACTACAAGGAACTAGTAGAAGACATGCTGATGCAGTATCAGAAACTTGGCTGCAATATGGCTCTAAAGATCCACTTCCTTCATTCCCATCTGGATTTCTTTTCTGAAAACTGTGGTATGGTTAGTGATGAATATGGCGAACGTTTTCATCAAGATATTGCATCAATGGAACAAAGATACCAGGGAAAATGGTCCACTACAATACTGGCTGACTACTGCTGGACACTCCCCAGAGATGCTCCTGAACAGCTGTACAAGAGACAAGCAGAGAGATCTAAAAAGTAGCCTATGACTTGATTTTTTACAGGTATTAACCGTAGGCCTATTACTATTGGCATGCATTTCATGATGTAAACATCAATTTATTGCAGATTACAAACAAACTAGAGCCAAAATTAGAATTCGATTGTGATGTTCGTGTTGAGCACATACAAATTGATAGGAAATGACTAATTTTATTTCAGTAACATGACTTTTGTTGACTAGTGTAAGGAAGTTATTTTCTTCTGTTATTCAAACTCCCACACTGTTATTATATTGATTTTATAATTGTTAATGGGAGAAAATATTGCAATAAGAAAAATTAGAGGCTTTTAAGACCCTCCTTTCATAGCTACTTGATCCATACGGGGGAGAATTCACCACAACATTGTATTGTCTGGACCCAAGCACTTGCCCATACCATGGAGGTCACAACTGAAGCATCTACAATCTGATATTATAATTACATAAGGGAATTTGCATGTTCTCACTGTGTTATTCAACTATGATATCTTCACAACACCAAAGAGCCAATGTAGTCTAGCTCAGACAATTCCCAACAAAATATCCAGGCTCTTTCTGATTATATTTAATAAATGGTGGGGCTCCTGCAGTGAGGATAAACATGGAAATAAGCAGGGTTTGGAAAAGATGAAAGAGCAAAGTAGGCAACACTCTGGCCTCACAGATCATGGTGGGTGGTCCAGGAGCCTTAAAAGGGAACACCCGCGCCTAATTGCCAGTGGGGCGGGAAGTCCAGTTCAGCGGCCAAGTCACAGCACAACGTGCCAAGTGACCATCACTCACAGGGACCAGAGGGACAGTCATCATCCATGTCCTTCTTCCCAAGTCTGCCTTCCACACCTTCATCCAATGGGGATGTGATGTGGGTATTTGTGTGCACAACCATGCACGGGGTCCGCGTGAGCTCCGACGCCACCACAGAGGAACAACAGGCTAAGCAGGCAAGGATCAGTCCTAACCGCAGACCCTGCACTGAATCTCTATCCTTTGACTTTAACCAAGGAGGAAAATCCAACTAACTATGACGGATTCTGATACTTAAGAACCGCCTCAACCCTGCTCCAGGGTCTGACTGAAGAGACTAAAGAAACCCACAGCCAGCCGAGAACTCCGCTGTTAGCTTCATTAAAGCCCAGACCCCTCCTCGACCCCTCCCCTCCGCAGAGGAAGCCCGCTGGGGAGCGCGGTTTGGACCTCACGGGGGGGTGGGGGGGTGGGGGGGGTAGAGGTTTCTAACTCAGCCCCCAGGTTTGGGCGGATGCTGTTCTGCACAGCAGACCCAGAACTGACCCACCGTGGACAGGGAGGAAGCTGAAGGATGGCGGCAACGCCTCCCCCAGTTCTTCTGTCTAAACACAGGCAGGCCACCTACACCCCTAGACCGCGGTGCACGTGCGCAGAGACCAAAGCTGCTAGCAAGTGTCGGCCAGCATGTGCCATGTTCTCATCAACCATATTGGCCACTGTCCCTCCTGGGGAAGGGTGAGGACAACGAGTAGAAGGGCCCCTCACACCTGGGAGTAGGAGGCTGGCGGGATTGCAAGGGTCCATTTTTGCGGAAACGGCAGTGGGGAGGGACACACCTACCAGGGCTTGGCCACCGCGAGAGCCGGGGAGGGAGCGCCGCCCCGCAGGCCAGGCTCTTCAGTCGCTGCTCCCGTCCTCCAGGCAGTCTCATCAGGTGTCGTGGACGAGGGGCCGATCCAGCCGGTCAGGTGCAGAGGCAGGTTAGGAGCCCGCAGGCGTCCTCAGTGCACGTGCTCGACCCTGCGCCCGAGCAGCTGGGTCCCGCCGGCACCAGCGCTTCATCCTGTTAGGCGAGGACCTTGAGGTGCGCCCCGGGTTCCAAAGACAGCTGGTCCAGATCCCAGGCCTGCCTGAGCCCCCAGTCCGTGCAGTTACATCCTGGAAGGAGGCCGCAAGCATGATGTTATCGGGGTCCCCGGGCCTGTGGTTGAGGGTCTAGCGCAAGCAGCCACAGGGCAGGTTTACTGTGGGCTCGGGAAGACGGCAAAGGAATCCCGGAGCCCTCGGAGGCTAGTTAAAGGCCTTTAATGGCGACGCAGGGAACAGGGTACAGCAGGCAGACCAGGCAGGCAGGCATGGGGGTCTGGAGGCTCAGGAGACGATGAGCCCCGCAGTGTGCACCCTGCCCCCATCTTTGCACTTTCTCTCTCCCTGGCCTCAGTCTCTGTAGTCTCCTCAGAGTGGCCTCCTGTCCTGCTGCGCGGCTGCTGTCTTCCCTCGCCCCTAGGCACAGGTGTGAACATTTACACACGCGCCCGCATGCGCTCTTTGGGCCCAAGTATCTGTAATTACAGGTGCACATGCCGTGCTCACGCCCCTCGGCCCATCCGTGCTAGCGGTGGGAGGGCGTGAGGAAGCCTGATGACCTCATTTACCCTACAAGGGGCAGGTAGAGACACATCGAAAAGACCCCACGGTTTCAGCTGAGCCAGCGCGTCATGGCCCGGCTCTCCCGATCCGTCTGGAAACACAGCCGCCTATGGCAGAGGTTAAGGGGCGACCCTGCATCTCGGATCTGGGGAGCCTGAGTCTGCAACAGGACATGCTGGGGCTTGGTGATCACCCTCAGCCCACATCACAGCCGCTTGGGCTACAAATTGTTTTTTAACTGAAAGTCTCCAGTGTCATTGGTACAAGCAGAGCCGGAGCGTAAAGAAAAGGTTTTCGTTTGTTGTATTTCAGTTTGTGTAAATTCCCCCGGGGATTCTATGTGGCAGCAGTGGTAGAGAAACACTGGCTGGGAAATGCACCCCAAACTGACAATTAGAATTAAAACCTTCCCCTAATCTAGCCTTCTTCCAAGACATCTGGGGCTTGAGTGGGCACTGACACTTGAAATGGAAACAGTCAGCCAGGACGCTCGCACGTCGAATTCCACTCCTGCTGCGGGTGCCGCGTCGCTGGGGAGGGCTGGGGGGGGGGGAGGGCGGGCTTGCACGAGGGGCGTCCAGATGGGACGAGAACTAGCAAAGCTCTGCCCTTGTTTGGTAAACACACCCAGTGCTTGATGGTGCTTAATGATGCCTGTAATTGATGTCTAAAGTTATTTAAAAGTAAATTTACTAGAAAATAATTAGCAATTTTATAGTTCACTACTTCCTAATTTTGTGGATAAATTTTTTTTTCAATGGTTTTATCTGGCACCACAATACAACGTGCTGCGAAATCACTTGCCCAAAATGGAGGCAACCAAAGGCCCCTTAAAGAGAGAAACACATATTAAAAATTGTTTGATTAGCTATTTCTATCAGTTGGAATGCAGGCCTGTAGTTCCCTCTTCCACCCCCCTCCCCATCTCCAGTTTGAATCTGCAATAAATTATCCTTAATCAACATCAAGGGAAAGTTGTAGGAAGGCAGCTTGGGGATGGTTTAGCTTTGACCTTGGGAGTTCTTAACCTTAGCAGTGGGAGTAGAAGAGAAAATTGTTTTCTCATTAGGGCAGATACATCTTTCCTTAATGAGCTTGTAGAAATATTCATTACCACACATAAGCTCACCTCTCCCACTCTCTACTCTGCTAGCCCAGAGCTATTGGAGAATCTGAGTCACAGAAATGAATTTGCTTGGGTACCTCTTTCTGGAGCCCTCTGTCCATGACCAATAGGGAAATGAGTTACTGTGGTTTTCAGTGCAGATAGAAACTCTTGTTTACAGACCTTTTGTAGATGATAAACACTTTGCACACCTGTGAAATGGCAAGCTAGTCTTTCCCTGTTTGCTGCTAAAAGGGTTGTTCGTGGACCAGGCAACAGCATCCTTGGAAGCTTCTTAGAAACAGAGTTCAGGTTTCGCCTCTAAATTACAGAAAGAGAATCTCTAAGGTTGTGGACCAGATAATTGTGTTTTAGTAAAATTTCAGGCACATCTTAGAGAAGCTTGAATTTCAGAACCCATGAATGCCTTATAGGGATATTGTGATAGTAAATGAGATAACCAGTGAAAATAACTGGAGAAAAAAATTGGAGGATGCTATTGAGATTCTGGGCATTCTTGTTTTCTTTCAGATTATTAAGTGTAAAATGTCACAAAATTAGTATGAGGGAAAGACCTAGAAGACTCATTCTGTAATTCCATCAAAACGCTCTGCTATGAGATCTTGAACCTGCTCGAGGCAGACACGCGTGGTGAAGCAGGCTGCTGCAGCGCCTCAGGACACGCAGGCTGGGGGGAGTGGGACCCCACTCTGACACAGAACATTCCAACCCTGCTTTCAAACAATGGAATTGTGAAGGCAAGGGCGATGTTTCCTAAGCTGAGTTTCATCTGAGGACAATAATACACACCACACCAATGTTTGGGCTGCCTGACAAAAATGTCTCTGTATCCCTATTATTATGTTATTTCAATTTTTGATTTTGTAAGAATTCATCGTTTAACAGTCTAGTAAATTCCATAGTCTGTGCGCGATGGATTAGCTGGGTCATTTCCTCCTGGTTTCATAAAGTCATCTATGAGAAGATTCCGTCATTTCCCTCTGGCTAAGCAGTCTCTGTCTATGCTCTCTGACCAGAGAGCACTTGGTAAGTTCCAGAATCCAGAAAGTGGCTTTTTAGAGTAATGTCGTCTGGGGGATCGTCCCCACGACCAGTCTTAGCAACACTGGGATGTGCAAGGGGCTGCCGCCCTGTTTGAATTAATGTGATGCTGCCACGACCTTTTTAAGGAAGGGCGGAGCAAATGGAATGGGCCTCACTTGGCAAGTTGACATTTACCCTTTCTAGAAGTTTCATCCCAGTAAAAATGGCCCGCAGCCCTGTGCCGGGGCTGGTCAGCCGCCCTTGGGGGACATCTGTCCTCCAGGCCTATGGCCACGTGGCTCCACGCAGATCGCTGCCTGGGGAGGGCCGGGAAAGGGAAACTAGACGAGCTGGGAAACTTCCTCTGGGATAGATCACTTAACTCTCTGTCTTTTGTTTCTTTTTCTGCAGAATGGGATTCATAACCTAAATCACAGGCCAGTGACATCACGGATGGAAACATGATTTATAACCTGCAGGTCACAACTGCCAGAAGTCAGCCCCAAAGCCCATCTGTGTCGGCCCAACAATACCTCAGTAAATCTCTGTCCTCTGGGGTCTCTACCCAGACAGAGAAGGACCGGCCGCCGCGCTGGGAAGTGGCCCAGTCAGTACTTACAAGGAATATAAACCCAGCTCTGCTTTCCCATGAAGCCCAGAGATGCCCCATGGAGGAGAATGTTCAACTAGACCCCACGTTGCAGCCCCCACTGCTTATCAGCTACATGACCTTGGCCCCTGGGAGCCTCAGTTTCCTCATCTGCAAGGACGATGCTGACCTCCTGGGGTGGTTGTGCAAAACTGAGTTAGATGATCTGTGTAGGTTGTTTGATGTTTCTCCGTTCACTTGGTAAATATTTCATTTGTGCTGACCGTGTGTGAAACCTTGTTCCGGGGGCCCAGGGCAGGGGGGTAAACCGCAGCCAGGGGCTCTGCCCTCCCAGGCTTATGTTCCCTTGGAGGAGACAGTGGGAAATGAACATGCGAAGGGATGGGGGCCGCATGACACCAGTGGACACTGAGATGCAACGAACAAAATCCTAATGGGCCACAGGCCCATATATTGCAGGGGAAGGGGCGGTGAGTGCTGAGGGTATTTCTGAGATGGGTCCGCAGGAGCAGAGACCTGAGACTGTGGCGGAGGGGGTCTGGCAGAAGAGCGCTTCAGAGAGGGCACAACACCTCCCACTTAGTAAGTGCTCAATACACACTGGGTTCACAGAAAAGAAACGCTCTCAGACTAGTGGCTTTTCATCAGACCTGAAGCTGGAACTCTTACCCATGACGATAAAGTGCTAAAAGGAGTGCCATTTGCAGTGTGAGTCTCCCAAGCATTTTATCACGCCAGTGATAAAAACTGTTTATCCTCTTTTTTATTCCTGGACTGTTTACCTTCCTTCTTGAAGTCCTTAATGATGTTTTCAGCTGAAAAGTTAGGAGCTCATCGCAGTCTGGCAAAATATACAGAGGAAGTGCGAACAGTTCTGCTTTTTCATTTGTTCGTCACATTAAGTCTTCAGAGGAGATCCCTAGTTCAGTGGGTAAAGAGAGAACCCCTAGGGGAGTGGGGTCACCTGGGGGAGCGGGGTCACCTGGGGAAGGCGGGGTCGTGGCGAGTAAAGGGCTTTGGTAAAAGAGCAAAGTGAGTAGGGCAAGAGGGTACAATGGAAAATTAGTGGACTCTGCTGGGTGCTCTCCTCATTGCATGACGTATTACTCATTCTCCAAGCTTGTCATTCACCCCTTGGCTCCATATTTGCTGTATCCAGACCCGGGCATCTGTGGAACAGAGATCAGCGAGACAGTCCTACTCCCAAGGAACTCACAAGCTAGTGGAAAACAATAGCTGGGTGACATGAGTCACAGGGGCTTGGTGGCATTGGGGAGCATTCAAAACTCAGAGAATGACACAACCAATTCTGCCTGAGAATTGTGGAAGGGACGTTTCCATCAAGTCTTTCAGTCTGAGTACTGTTTTCAGGAATAGAAAGGATTGGGGTAGGGAAGGCACTGCTGATTCCAGGGACATAATAGCTGTGCAGGGGATGAAAAATCAGTGTGGCAGGAGCGTTGGGTGTGGAGTTGTTGCAGGGGAGGAGGCGGGAGGGGTGATTTGGGGACAGATTGTAAAATCCTTATGTGCTAAGCTGAGGAATTTGGAATCTATCATGTAGGCAACAGGGAACCATGAAAAACATTTTATTGGTTTCCCAGCATCTCCTTTTGGAATCATTCTCCCCCTTTCGTGTAATTATGTTCCCCAAGTTGTAAGGGCAGGGCTGATTCTGCCGTCCCAGGTGTGACTACAGCCAGCCCGCAGAGCACTTTAGAACCTCGGCTGGAATGATTGGCTCCTCAGTGGCCATGTGACCCATGTGATGGAGCTCTAAGGAAAATGTGTTTTCTGTGGAATTGTTGAGTGGTATAGATTGAACTGCAAGCAGCAGTTAGAACATGATGTGAAAAGGGATGAGGGAAGCCAGAATATTGGAAGACAGGGTGAGGAGAGGGACTTACAATGGACAGACTTGACTGATATTACTAAACTGCTGGATGCAGCCATACCTGAGTCAGTCATGTTTTGGAAATCTCTGTTACGTGAGTCAGTTATTCTCTTTAGTCCTCCATGTTTTGAGTGGTGCTATGACTTCCAGTTAAAGAAAAGCCTGATAGTATAGGAGTGACTAGTAGTGTTAGAGGGCAACAGAGTCCGTTTCCAATGGGAAGGGGGGATCCTAGTGCAAGCATGCCCAGGGAAGGTCCACTGTTGATTTGGGCAGACAGATCTAGAGAGTCCTGGAGTCCTTGATAGAGATCTTCAGTGCTGGAGCAGGGACCCAGAAACGCAGGACACCAGGCAGGGAGGCAGGCAAGGGTCAGGCAGGGGTGCTGGGAGGCAGGCAGACAACTGAGCCTCCCAACCCCCCACAAATTTCCACGCTTTCTTTCTCTGGCCTCTCTCTGGCATTCTCAGCCTTTTGTCGTCTTGTGGTCTCACCTCTGGAGTGGTCCTCCTCACTGCGCTGCCTCCACGCCCTTTAGCCCTGTCATCTGGGCCCAGGTGTCCACAATTACAGGTGTGCGTGCCGCCTACCATACCTCTCAGCCCCGGGCATTCGTGTGCAAGCCAGGAGGCAGGCAACACCACAGGGGGTGGCCACAGAGGTGCATGGCAGAAGGGCAGGAACAAAGCCTGATAACTTCATTCACCCTACAGGGATTAAGGATTAATATGATAGGTAACAATTTTTTTAAATCACAGAGGTGTACAAGCCTCCTGAGCTGTTCTGAGCTGTTCTCAGCAAGCCTCCTGAGCTGTTCTTGGCCAACCCTTCTCGTGAGCGCGTTGGGTTCGTGTCTCACTCAATCCTTGCGCCGTCCGTGAGGCGAGCTCTATCACTATGTCCATCTGACACAGAAGGAAGCCAAGTCCAGTGAGAGGCAGCGGGGGATAACTCCACTTTTTCCCGGAAGCCAATTCTCTTGGCCGAGAGCACTGAAGAGGCAGGGTAGGGACAGACAGCAACACAAAGGGTGAAGGTTTCTGAAACAAGCACAAGGGGCCTGGAACGAAGAGCTGCCTGGGGACAAATAAAAGGAACGAAGAGCAGAACCGAGTACCTTGCTGAGGTGGAAACCAGAAATTTATAGAGACCCCAATCTGCATTTTCTGCCAAGAGCACTAGAGCAGAATAAATGGATGGTGAGACGCATTGTGGCTGGGGGTTTTGTGAGCCTGTGATTTAGACTCAGTCCTCAGCTGCTGCCGATGGCATAAACAGTTCCTATTTTATTTCTTGCTTTTTCTCTCCTCTCAGCAGGAGAACCTGGGTAATGGAAGCCCTTATTTCCAAAGCCCTTCCCCCAAGCATTCCCAGAAGTAGGTCCTCTCCCCTGGCACCCTTTAGAGGCACCGCAGCTGGGATAAGGGCTAAGAAATCTTTTCTCTCTTTAATGATGGAGAAGAGGTTATCTCCTGAGCCATCCGGCGGCCTTGCCTTTGATCGCCAAGGCCACGGTGGAATCTGCAGGCTTCATCTCAAATGCTACCTGCGCTTTCCTCTTGGGATAGAGGGAACCAAAGTGCTCGCTAAATAGGGCTTTTTTCCACGAGTTATCAGAAAGAACACACACATTTAAAAAAAAACCATTTATTGTAGATTTTTGATCATCCCAAGGCTGTTTCCATGATCTTAGAAATAAGCTGGTGACAAAAGCTCAGTCCCTGAAGACATGCACATTTTAGAGGAAATATTCTTTGCGACAGAGACACTAGGATGGCAGAGTTGCAAGGGGAAGAGGACAAATGCTTCCAGCCAGCACACAGCTGCAGAGGGCTGCCCTGAACTGGCTCTCCCTCACCACTGGGACCCTCTGCAGACACAAGCAGGAAATGAACAACGGGCTCTCGATCTTTCCAGAGTCCCCATTCAATATTTTCCCTACCTGGTTTCAGTCAAATCCTGCAATTCCAGCTCATCTCATTCTTTTTAAATTTTTTCCAGGTTATTTTATGTTTCTGTGAGGTAGGGAGAGGTTTAAAAAAAAAAGAAAGGTAGAAATGTTCAAAAATTTTTCAATACTTCTCGCCAGTTAATGATTAAAGAAGCAGATAATGAGAGTCTTCTGTAGCCCAAGTCTCTATAATAATCAAAGTCTAGAACTTAATGTCCTTGGGAAAGCTCTCTCTCCATTCTCACTGGCTTTGTACCTTCCCAGCAGGGGGGTATATTTTTCCTATAAAGCTCACAAGGGCAACACTTCATACTGGCATCCTTCCCCTTGCACCTGTCACAGCTGTGACACGTAGGTGCTTGCCGAAGGAGTGCCCAAATGGAATAAAACAGTGGGGATTTCACCCCCATTTGGTTGGCCTTGACAACCATCACTTTCTAAAACTTCTTTCTGTGTCTAATTTAATTGATTCTGGAAAGAGATGGTCCCCCCCAGCCTCCTTGGACCATCATCTTGTGTCTCTCCCAGGTGATAGGTGGAGCATAGAGTTGTCAAAGGTTAGTGGAAGGGCATGCGCACTGGTCAAACAAGAGCACAAGTCCTGGCCTGCCCAAAGGTGTGCTCTTTGCTCAGAACTCTGGTAGCCAGCGTGGCTACCAGCTCATAATGTGGGGCCTCCGACCTGGGCACAATATCAGGACTACACATCATATGAGGCAGGCCTGGGGACATTCAGAATCAAGCGTAAACTCAACCTCTATTCCTACAAACAGTTCCTGTTAGGATTTGTAGAAACATCCAATTTTTGAGACCAATCTGTTAGGAGGAGCTAATTTTAAATATCCTCGGCTTGTTTTCCTAACCTGCTGTGGGGGGAGGGGAAAGTGCACTGGGCTAGAAGTCAGCAGACCCAGGGAGGACCTGCCTCATCTTCAGTAGGGGACACAGGATGCTTCCTAACATTGCAGCTCTAAAGTCAAGACAGAGGCGTGATCTCTGAGAGCTCCTCACACAGAATTTCTTAGTGCACTCTGTGGACCTGCCCGTGGATTCCTGCACCAACTTTTTCTGGTTTTTAGAGCACACCTAAAGCCTCTCCCTGACTTATTCTGCCTTTTTTTCTGCCCCAGTGAAATGTGACAGAATCCAGCTTCCCAAGGCACCTAGAATAGAAAAATCTGACATCTCTTCAAGAGGTGGCTTCTCTCGGTAGATACAATAAGACATGTGGGTGCTGAGAGTGAAAAGAAACTAATTAGGGAAATAAGCTGTCCAGGAAGGACACCTCCAGGCAACTTTCTGGGAAGCACCTCCTGGGGGCAGGTGGTTAGGAGCTAGGTGTCCGTCACTCTGGGGATCTCTGGGACTGTAGATCTTCATCTTGTTTTGGACAAAGGGCCAGAATGGCCTAGTGACACTTGAGATTGGTTAAAGTGAGAAGTGTTAACCCAAGTGAGCTCCGTGTCTCACGTTCAGCTCAACTTATGCCCTGCACTTTTCCTACACCAAGGTGTTAGAGGTGCTCCTCAGAGCCAGAAAAATGTTTCAATGAAGATTTATCTGACCTCTAAGCATGACAAACGATTCTAGATTTAGTCTACAGGGTGATCACGACTGGTGATTATTCCCCTCTCTATTTCAAATCACCCTTTTCTCATGTCCAGAATGATTACATGGGATCAGAATCACTCAAACTGACCTTTCCTGGGCTTAGAGAAGAGATATGAGATTCCCTTGGAAAGATGTTTACCTGCTGTTACTCGGCAGACTGTCCTGGCTCTTCACTCTCCCACGAGCCCCAGTGGCAACCTGGGTTGAGGTTTCACTTCAAACGTTGCATTGCTGAGGAAATTTGGGAAAGTCTCTTAAATTTCCAAGCCACCCCAGCCCCCATGTGTAGAATACCAGGTGGTCAAACATGTTGATCATTTCTGACCTGTAGGACAAGGCTACATTAATTTTTAATCTAGATGTGTGACTGTGTAGGTTTCTATTTTAATGTTATTGATTTGGTCCATTTTCAGAAAAGCTGAATTTTTATCGATTTGGTATTTCCTTCTTGATATATGAGTCAACAAGTTGCTGACAGCTAAGGGAAGAGCATCACAGCATGGTTTTGATCTTAGACAATGCCAACGAACTTAGAGGTGGTGGTGGTGGGTGGGCAGGCTCTGGAAGAATTCGTGTTTCCTGTTAATGACTTGGCTGAGTCACTTAAAGAGACAGTAACCTCCTTGTGGGAAAAGATTATCTGTGATGGCAGTGTTCCTCATACACACCTCTTATTTTCTTTTCTTAATTATCCAATCCTGTATTTGTTACATCTTTCATTTAGGTGCTGTTTAATTCTTTGTGATTTAGCCTAACTCTAGAGCATGAGACTAGTCATGATTTGGGAAAGGGCACAATGCTTCTGAATGGGGTCTTTAATGTCTCAGTACTTGGCCTTTCCTTTGCCCTAGTTTCATGTTTCCTTAGCACCGTCTGCATCCATCTCATGCACAGTGAAAATAGTGACCATGTGCTTGTGTTTGTCTTTCCCACTAAGGCTGGAAGGCCTGTCCATTCAGCTTTTCTCTCTCCCATATCTTGTTCAATTGCTACCTGGTCATAGGACCCTATTTGTGGGATAAAAGCCTGGATGAACCATGATTGACTATAGGACAGCACTGCTTCTCTGTGTCCAAGGACACTAGATTCTCACTCACCTTCCAAGAGTGGAAACACGTTTCATATACTTCCTTGGCCTTTATTTCTTGCCTGATGACAGATGACATGTTATTATTCCTTGTCATGTATTTCCCAATATATAAAAGTGGTTTCATGTATCCCCTCTATGTGAAAAGGACACATCCTCACCCCCTTGAGAATTAGAAATCACATGGACTCATCTCTTCCCCACCCCAATTTGTTACACATATTATCTAAGGAGATCTCCCAACCCCACTTTATTTCCAGAAATTGGTCAGATCTGCTCCAAAGCACCAGCCCTGGTTCTCAACCTTCTCTGTCTTCCATGTAAACTTTTAGGTATCAGAGTTTCAAGTACAGAATTCATATCCCTGGGTGTTTGAAAACTGACCTCCACTTCCATCTCAGGAAGATTCGTTTGGTCCTGCATGAATGAGCAGCTTATTGTATGGAAAAGAATCTTGAGGGTGGAGGTAAAAGAAAGGCCAGAGTGAGATCTGTCTGTGCATGGGTGGGGGCTGGGGTCCTGAACTTCCGGAGAAGGTTCTGCATTTGAATGCCCACAATTCAGTCAGTTCCTTGCTATTTAGAGAGGACTTTTTTTTTATTTTAACCTTAGCTTGGAGTGACAAGAGTGGCGGTTCCTTTTCTCTTAGCATCCTCATGTTTAGACTGAGTAAAGATAGAGTCTTGGAACACACATATAAAGACATTGTTCTGGAACGGGTTATCAGGAACTCCTCCTTTCCCCTCTTCATCTTCCTTCCTCCTCTTCTTCATGCTCACCCTCACCACCCCATCACTGCCACCATCATCGGCATTATCATCATCACCGTCCATTGGGTGACGGCAGCACTCTTTTCAGATGACTCCATGTTTATTAATTAACTTTGGTCCTCACAGAAACTCTGGATGGTAGGTGAAAAGGGATTCAACATATTCATTTTGAAGACGGGAGAACTAATAATGCTACTTGTCCATGACACAGACAGAGGCAAGGACATAACCCAGATTCCTGTCTAGCGAAGCAAAAGCTTTCTTTGGGGAGCAAGGAGGTTGAAGGTAGGAAGGAGTAGCAAAGACAAGAAACTGGAAGAACCAAGAAATTGAGGTTTTAAAGAAGTGAGGCTCAGATTAGGGTCCCAGTGCCAGGGAATGAGCAGGTCATGCTCTCCCGAATTTAACATTTGCTCTGAGAGGTGAGGGTTATTGGGGCTTTGGTGGTAGATACGGTGTGATGATATACACTTGTAGAGATGTGAACCTCTATCACTAAACTATATAAAGCTATAAACCAAGGTCAGCTCAATAAATACCATGTTTTAAAAAATATATGAAATTCAAATTCCAGAAACAGTTGATCAAGAAGCTCCAGTGGTTGCCGGGAATGCCCATGGAACGGCCACATCCTACATTCCTGGTTTTCATGTGAGTAGACAGACGGGTCTGCTGCAGGCTCTTGTTATTGTTGTAGTGTCTGGAGCTGGAGTGTCCAAGATGCAAGGTCAGAGCTTTTCCTACTGTTCAGGAACAGAATGACACTGGCTAAAGCAGATGAGCAAAGGAGCAAAAACAGTCGCACCCTTTGGAAGGATGAATTCTCCTTTTCTCATCTCTGAACCACACAAAGCAGGCTTTCCAGAGCTGTGAATCATCCATTCGAGAGAAGGGAGGGGAATGGAAAATTAAATATAATTTATGCTTTGCTAATTGAAATCAAATACAAAATTCAATCTCCTGTGAGTTGCAATGTGCACGTTTAAATAGGGCAGAAGTATTATTAACCCGACTCTAATTTAGCAGGTTGACTTAGCTTGTCTGGATAGAAAATGATTCCTTTCTCAAGGTTCCACGCTGAAGAAGGGGGAATAGCTTAGTGGCTCACTCCCAGAGTCACAGGGGTCAAGCTAGAATAGGCGCTGTGGAAAATAGAACTTCAACATGTCAAGTTTGCATTTCTTTTCAGAACCAGGAGCTTTCAGCCATATCACAAAACAGACCCTTAAAATCAAAATTCTCAAGATGTCAAGCTCAGACCTCTGTTTTATTTCTCCAGAGGATTTAACCCACTGTTTTAGATTGAAGAGTGTATACATACTTCAAAGGGCGGTTTCCCCACTTTTATTTCCCAGGTGAGAATGACTTACTATCAGTTAACCATTATTAAAAAATTGGTTTGCTTGTCATATTTATGTGAGGACACATACTTAGTAGGTTTCTTTTTAAGCAGCACTTAAGGTCTTGATGTCCTGGGTTTACTGGGACAGGTGGATAGCTGGGGAACAGGAAAATGGAAAGCACGTGTGATTAAGGAATTGAGTCTTTCTGTGTCCTCCCAGGATAGAAGAGAGGAGAGTGTGTTAGAGCAATGATCATCCTTAGCCAGTAGAAAAACACCTTTAAAAGTTCCTCATGATCAAATATTCTTTTGACTGCCTAAGTTGCAAGTTCACATCTTCCCTTCTTCCCTAGAACTTCCGGACCCCACAAAGAGACTGTGCTCCTCCAAGGAAGCCATAAAACCCTGGGGCTACTTCTTTTGGAAGTAATTTCCATGAAGACATAAAAAGAGGGTGGAAAAGAGGGCAGAGAAATACACAGGTAAGTATTTCTTGTTCTTAATACCAGCTTCCATAGAATATCTTTGAAAGGACAGATGCGAGAGAGCCACCCCAGAGATTCCAGTTCACCAGGAAATCTAAAATAGAGCTGGGAAGCTGTAATGTAAAAGGCTTCACAACTGACTCTGGTATGTAATTAGACCCAATTCTTTGGGACCACAAAGTTTCAAATCATCTAGTTCACAGAATACTCTTCTGAACAAGCACACACCCTCAAATAAGGGTATAGGTCCATGTGCCTGTATTGGCTGGATCTTCTAGGTAGGGAAGATATACATGTTGCCTTTAACTCAATAACCACTTTCTTGGCTGAAAAAAAAAAAAAGATTTTTTGGATGGTTTTTGAGTCTGGCACATCCGCCCATTCCTTGCCATAAACAATGAGGGTGGAGAAAGATACACCTTTCACAGGGGCCATTTCCTCTGTGCTATTTCAAGAGTCATCCTGCCTGGCAGACAGAGGAAGAGTCTCTAATCACAGGGAAGGGATATTCCCAACCTTCAAGGGTAGGATGGGGACAGAGGTGACCAACACAAACATGCCATCAAACCCCATTCATCAGGTTGCATTAAGCTTTATAACAACACAGTTTTCATTTAGCAGGTGAAATGACAGTTTAATAACAGCTGAACAGTTTTAACTCCCCCCACTCGTACATATTTCCAATTTTACTATAACAGGTCCTGGTTTGGGAGATCTGTGAGCAAGTGCTTTATGTCAAATGCCGCATTTTAATCCAATCAAACTAATGGGAAGGGACACTTTATTCAGCATCCCTTGATGGGGTTGTCTGCAGACAACCCTTCCCTCCCCCACCCCATAAACTGGATCTGACAAAGGGAGTCCGTCCTCTCATCACCGATGAAGCATGAGATGACTGTGAGCAGGGGATAGCGGGGCAAAGAGAGAAAGGTGACTCATTCCTTGTTGGTTTTGTTGCTAAGGGTTGTTCAGAACAAGAGACATGCCAATATTCTGGCCCGTGCCCCTCTGGGGTACCTATGGGACCAAGATTACCCCCAATGCATGACTCAGAATAATGGTGCCACTTAGGGAGATGGTCTTCAGGGATGGAGACCTCTCACCAAGAAGACTGGCTTTCTTTCCAGACATGGCGTTCATCTCCTCCGACCTCAGAACTCTGAACTGGGCATTAGCCACACTGCTTGGAGCAGCCCTTTGGCCTGACTGTTGCATGGGGTCATAGGCCAAGCTCCTCCACAACCCAGGGTACTCATGAAGAGAGAGACCCAACCCTCCAGAGACTGTAGGGGGCTCTTAGAAAAAGGCTTCCAAGGGTGCAAATGTTTTGTCTTTTTTTTTTTTTTTTTTTTTTTTTTTGGTGAGAAACGTGCATGCCTCTGCCTTCCTAAGAATGAGGAGGGAGGAAGGCCAAGAATTGTGGGATGAGACCTTTAAGGAGAAGGCTAGAGACACCTTAGTGGGAGGACCTTGCCTCCGAGGAGTCCTGAAGCACTCAGCTGCAATTAGCGTTCCGGAGAGATGCCAAATCTGAGGCTAATTTAGCAAGGGCCAGTGCCAGACACAGGGCTCAAACTCGTGCTTTCCAAAGTAAAGCCAGAGGCCCCTGAAAGTAGACCTGCCTTTCTTTATCCCTTAAGCAAACATTCATGGCACTGTCTCTGACCTTGACAGCTATTTATCCTGTCTTCAGACTCCATTAACTAGCAGAAGACAGGGATTAGTAGTGGCTTGCGAGTGGCCATCTGGTCAACCAGATGCTGCTGCACTGGCAGGCCTGGTTCCTCCATGAGGGGGCCACCCCTCTGCCTAAGCCCGCAGCCCTGGAAGCAATCCCGACTGGTCAGAGGAAGAGCTCTACCTGGCCCTCTAGCAAGGCTGAGGCTGCACCCCTGGGGAGTCAGGGCTCAGGTGAGGAGCCTCCTTAGCTACCCACTGGCCTTCCCTTCACATCTCAAGCCTCATTTGTCACCCTCTTCCTGTTCCCACTGGAAATCTTGACCAGTCATTTGGTAAAACATCATGTTGAAGGGTTTGTAGAACTTCCTCAGTCTGTGGATCACGTCTGGGTCGATGCGGGGATGAGTCCGCCCTTTGCTCTTGCCTAAGCACCTAGGGGCACTGCTGTCTTCTGGTTTCTTTAGGCAAGGGAACCCCTTGGTTTTGTTGAAATAGA
This sequence comes from Scalopus aquaticus, assembly GCA_004024925.1. Lineage (NCBI taxonomy): Eukaryota > Metazoa > Chordata > Mammalia > Eulipotyphla > Talpidae > Scalopus > Scalopus aquaticus. Next base: position 99,576 of record PVIJ01003711.1, read on the forward strand.
AATGCTTCTCAGTCACAACACGCTTCAGGCCTAGAAAATCCTGGACTTTGGCCATTTCCCCTGCAGGGTCCACTATGAGTCGCTCGCCGCTGACGAAGAGGATCTGAGAGAGAGGGAAGTACTGGAGCCAGTTTTCCAGGTGCAGCGCGTAGATCCCTATCCGAATGGCACTCCAGGAGGCGTCGATCAGCCCGAGGGTCCGGTTCTTGAAGGCCAGCACCTCGAAGGTGGGGATCTCAGGTTTCTTTGACAGAGTCTGTGTGTAATCAGAGATGGCCCTGGTCACGGGGTTCCTCACCACTACAATCAGTTTGATGTCCTTGGCCATGGAGTGGATGCGCCTGGGGGCCTCACTGGTCACAAAGTAACTCGGCGTCTTCTCCATGGTTATCTGTCCATCCAAAGTCTTAGGCATCACATTTCTGGAAGAGGGAGCAAAAGAGAGAATGGTTATTCCTACCCAGAAATATTTTAACTGTTTGCATAAAATGTGTGACTTCAATAGCTGAGTGGGAGCTAGTCACTGATAAACACTTGGAAGTTCTTTAGAACCCAGGATAGTTATGAGACTAGCATTACTAGAAAAAGTCAGCATTCATTCTTGGGAGCCTTATACACCTGGGTTTAGGTTGCTGATCTATATTTATAAGTTATGTTTAACCTAGCTCTACTCTTAATTTCTCTATGTATTAGTTTTATAATCTCTGAAATGGAGATAATGAGAACACATACTTCACACTGTAGTATAAGGATTAAGGGAGATAATACTTGCAAAGCATTTAGCATAGAATCACGCATGTGTAAGAGCTTAACAAATCAAGGTTATTATTATTATTGCAGTGGTTTTCAAAATATGTTTGAGCTCAACAAGAACACAAACATTCATCCAGCACTTGGCAAACTATTACCTGCCTCCTGTTATGGTATGACCTGCAACTAGGGATGATTTTTACTCTTTAAATGGTTGAGGAAAGAAAAAAATAACAACAAAGAATAATAGCATTTTGTGTTGCATGAAAATTACATGAAATCCAAATTTCAATGCTTGTAAATAAGCTTTCCCTGGGACATAGCCACACTCATTCCTTTATGTATTGTCTACGGTAGCTTTCATATTACTGCAGGGCTGAGTAGGTGCAACAAAGAACATCTGACCCACGAAGTCAAACATACTATCTGACCCTTTTAGAAAAAGTTTGTCGAGCTGGGACTTAGTTCAAAGGCATCATAGTCAAATGAAGAAAGCGAAACCCCGAGACAGGTGTGGACACAGGCAATCCACAGGCTCTGTGAGCTCAGGAAGGTGAATCACATCCTAAGCCTCATTATCCTCATTTGTTAAATCCTAAAACTTGCCTCAAGTTCAAAATTGAGAATAAAATGACATCTGGTGTGAAAGCATCTAGCATAAGTCTGCTTCACATAAGGGGTTTCTTCTTTGTTCTCAAGATTGCCCCCACACCATGGCCCATGTTGCCCAGGTTCTTTGTCAAGGTTGCTTCTTCAAACCCACCTCTCCAACCCTGTTCACCTTCAGAGCTGCCTTGTCTTATTTGGGAGCTTCAAGAAGTTAAAGTAATTTGAGGCTATTTGTCCACTAATCCCAATGGGTAAGACCAATCGTTGCTAAGAGGAGGCAGAAGATTATACTGTACAGTCAATTTGTTATAGGCAGATGTAGACCAAAGTTAATTGACGATAAACCTGTTCAATACCTTTCGGTACAGCAGACCATCTGCCACCATGTGCTCCATTAATTCTATTCACTTCTGAGCCTTGCACCAAAGTGGTACATTTAGGATTACACAAGACCTCTTTGTTATGATGACATGCTTTTAAATGTCGCAGCTAATAAAACTTAATACAGACGAAGATCCCTCAGCTTCCCTTACCGTAATTAAATTTATTTACTATCGAGTGTGTGGAGCAAGAATGACTTTTCTTTTATCTCTAATTCACATGCTTTGTCAATAATTAATTGCTACTGGGTTTTGAGCTTTCTCGGCAAGCGCTTTTATTAGGCAGGAGGAATTTTCCTTAAGAGGAATTGAGAGTACCGGTTGTCAGAGCTTCAGGAGGACAGGCCGCACGCAGCAGAGCAGTAGCCATGGCTGTACAGAACTGTGCTTTGTACCAATATAGTCTCCAAAGTAGCTCAAATGCCTTCGCGTCATGTGCCTGTTTGGTTCTTCCCAGGCTTAACTGTCTCATTTGCAGGGGACAGTTTGTGGGAGTCAGATGTGCCTCATTTAAGAGTTCTGACTACCCGTGCCACCTTGAAGAAGTTACTTAACCCACTTGGAATCTCGATTTTCTTATCTAAAAGATAGGTTAATAAAAACACCCCGTTCACGGGTGAATTGGTGGTGGGCTACCCAAGGGGAATACAAAATGTAAAAGACATAAATAACAATAAAAATATATATTAAAAAAAAACAACAACAAAAAACACCCCATTCAAAGATTCTAATAAAGATTAAATGTGAAAACACAGGTAAATCACTTAGGATAATGCCCAATTAATACCAGAATTTTTTTTTTTTAAACTTAAGCCAGGCACACAAAAATTGGCACAGCTGTACTAAGAAAAGGGCAAGGAAAAATATTTGCATTTGACCAAAAGTGGGATTGATCTTGGAAAAAAAGCCTATTCTGATTCCAGGTAATATCAACCACGTCTCCTGATCTGGAGGCTGGCAAACCGCAGGGAGCTACGATTAGCTCAGCCTGAGTTTAAGGAATATGTTGATGTCCTACTTTCATTTCAGTTGGGGAAAAAGAGTCTCTGGTTTTATTATGGAGCTCCTATCACAGGATGAAGATTTTAAACAGATGTGGCTGCAAAAAAATATTTGGCGGTATTTTCACATGGCCCTTTCCAGACCTTTGTCCCTTGGTTGTATTTTTCTTGCTGACTTGGTTGCATTTTTCTTGAGTGTGGGAGCAGCAGCAATATTTTCTTTCTCATCTGTTTTCTGCTGTCCACTTCTCAGACTTCAGTGCTTGTCTTGACATTGAGCCCCGGTCAAATTCATCCCCTTCACTTCCTTTAATTGCTACGGTCTGTCAAGATCTTTGCGGATCTGGAGTCTTTTATCTGAAGTATCTGGGATGAAATAGTACCCCAGCCCTAAGGCAGTGTGTATAGAGGAGTGTGTCCAGTTCAGTGCTTGGTATAAAAGGGGGTGAGGGGAGGACCGGGGAAGGCACTGGAAAAGTGGGGAGCAATGGATCCTAAATGGTTTTGATCCTCATGTTACGGATGAATTAGTCACATAAGAGGAGCGCTCCTGCCCTTTGGGGTACACATGGCAAGACCATCTCATTGCACCCCCATACATCTATGGTAGCATCGGGATACTTTCGCCATTAAGAAGATACCCAGTAACTCCTCAGCACCTATGAGGTAGCAGATCCCTCTTCCCAAAACATGCTGAGTCAGTTACATTCATTCATTTACATTCATTCATTCACTTTATTTGCAATAAAGGCTCCCATCCATAAATGGCAAATAACAGTGAACAGAACAGTGTCCAGTCCAACTACCACATCTCATGAAGGCAGAGTTCTTCATACAACACACGGATGACTGCTGTAATCAACACAGCAGGATTTATTATTACCTCAGTTTTAGAGAGAAGGAACCAGGCTCAGAACCTAACAGTGGCTTTTAGGGTCTCATTGAGAACATATCTTCGGTTTCTAGGCTCAAGGGCAAGTGAGAGTAAGTCACTATCATTGCCAGTGCTGAGAACCAGTTCCTGGGCAATACCAGGGGCTCAATAAGTATGGAGTGAATGGATGTGTGACCAGCCATTAGCCTCTTCTTGCAAGGCTAGATTTCTGCAGTGACTGTTTTTGCAGTCCTAATCTGCCTTTCCTCACCCTTTATCCCCTCCGCAGGCTCCTCACCTGATCCTCAATCCAGCAGCATTTCTAAACCCCCCCTGGCTCCCCTGTTCCCATAAAACTAGATGAGGCAGCTCTCCTCTTGTGGAGGACCAACCTCTCCCCACGTGGGCTTTTGATCTTAGCTCCCTCTGCACTTTTAGGAGCTTCTCAACCCCAATTTTCCTTCTCTCTCCTGGTTTTAAGTAAGTTCTTCTTTACCAGATCTGACATTTCGACACCACCATGGTGCTTGAGGAGCAGACAGCAGACCAGTCATACTGGAGGGGAGTGAGAAAGATTAAGGGAGAAAATAAGGTCAGGGAAGTGGGCAAAACTGGGAGGGCCGTGGAGGCATGGGGAAGACACTGGATTGTATTCTAGATGAGATGAGAAGCCATTAGAGAATATGGAACTGGAGAACATGATGTGACCTATATTTTAAGATACTTTCTTTGACTGTTTTGCTAAGAACAGACAGATGCACGATGAGCATACAGGAAGGCAACCTGCTACGGAGTCATTTCAGGAAAGCAGACTAGGGACGGTGGGGACACGCGGGCTGGTGGAGAGAGCAGTGTGGTGAGAAGTGTTCAGCACTGGGGTGCATTTTAAAAGGAGGGTCATTGGCCCTTTATGACAGGCGGGATGCACGTGCAGGAGAGAGGGAGGGGTCAGAGCTGTTTCTGAGATTGCTGACTTGAGCTAATGGTTCAATAGAAGAGAACACTGGAAAGAAGCAAGTTTGGGCGAGGTTACAAGTCCGACTTGGACCTGTGATATGATCCCTCTGTCACAGACCTCATGGAGGGGTCCAGCAACCATGTCACTATGAGTCTGGAGCCCCAGTTCACTGCCCCAGAGTGGGAGATGGGCTGGCTGGCTCCCTTTACCTCAGCCTGTGGAAGATGGGAGCTGCCCCTTGCCTATCTGGGGAGTCCTCCCGAATAGGACAGCTTCATTTAGATGCTGATTGTGCAAAACTATTTTAATTCTGTAACAATTATTTTCACTACCTCCTTTGACTTCCCAGAGTCCTTGATAACTGTGGGTTTTACAGAGCTTAGAATGACGAGAGGGTGATCTGTTCCCGTGGCCTTTCTCCACAGCCAGCCTCAGCTCCTCAAAGCCACCGGCAATGTTTTCATTCTCTTTGTGTCCCCAGGTCCCAGGGTCCCCAGCCCCTGCCACAGCTGCCCATCACTGTCGACCATGACTGGGTGAACACGTAACTGCATGGTCGCTGGAAGCAGGGAGACCTGGGGCAGTTGGGTGCACGTTGCTCCTGAGTGGGCTCCCCATGTAGGGAGTTCAGGTCTCTGAGCTCCATGCCGCCCTGTGTGAGGGACCGCACACTTCAGTGTGGACCATATGGTGAGAAAACCCCGCATCTGGGCTTGGAACAGCTCGTTAACAGTATCCCGGGCGCTCGGAGAAGCCGCGACATCCACGTCAAAACACAGCCCCGAAGCCAGAATCTCCGCAGGAGCACACAGCTGCTCTCACAGCCCCAGTGTTTAGGAGACACTATCAGGATAGCTGGCCCCCAACCCCACCCCTTGTCCCCGGGGAACTGTGCTGAGCAGGAGCCCCGTCTGAATGCAGGTGGACTCTCTGAAGAAGGTATGACTATTATCCCCACTTTAGAGATCATGGAACTGAGGCCCTGGAATTGATTAGTTCACCCAAGTGGCAAGAAGTGGGGCTGAAATTCAATCCCAGGTGCGTTGTGCCTTGTAGCCCGAGCTCTTAGTGACAGGGGCCAATGCCTCCCCAAACTATGGAGGCTCCCATGGCTACGTGACTGGTCCAAGGTCACTTTACCCATAGGCAGCAAAGCTGAATCTTAAAGGAGACTGAATACATGTGTTGTAAAGATAGTTGTCACTGACTTGCCACTGGGAGTTACAGAAACCCAGGTCAGAATCCCTAGAAATTCTTGCCAGATCAAGCTACATCGTTCAATTTGTGATATCTCTCTCCAGGGCCTCCTCAATTGAAGCAAATGGATACCATCATGGATGCCGAGGGAGAAAGCAATCACCCACATTAGATAGAAAGTGCCCATGCTCTCTGGAAGGGTCAGCGGCACCGCTTGCCTTTGACTTGCCTGAATTAGAGGTACACGGGCACCTTACATTTTCCCAAATGCATTATCCAGTGGAACAAATGGTGCATAAATTAGTAATAAGTTCTCAGCCCTCCTGATGAACCGTCACCAAAGAGAATGGTGGTTAGAGCAAGGGCACAAGGCAGGGCCAGATCCTCTGCATTGAGGAAAGAAACTCACTTAGAAATTCAGGGGAGTGCCTGCTCCTTGCCGAACCCCAAGCAAGGCAATTTCACATTATTCTGGTTAAAACTCACAAAAGCCATATGATTCACTGAGCCCGTCACAGAGATGTAGAAACTGAGGCCACAGAGACAGTGTCCTGTCCAGGACACATGGCCAGGACCTTGCCCCACCCAGGTCTGCTGGAAAGTTTCCTGTGCCTTTCAAACCCAATTTCATGAACCCGGGAATCCCTGAAGGCAAGAAATCAAGACCTGGAAACTGTATTTCTTACATAAAGACACAAGAAAGGCATCAAGCCTCGATTAGCAACCAAATCAAAGCTGAGAAAGAAGGGATCCTGAGTTACTTAATGACTGACTCATATATACCAATAACTGGCTGATTCTATTTAGGACAGAGACTTTCCCTCTCAGGACCTGTACAATGAAAGCTTAGTGTGAATCCCCTCAGTAATTCCATTGGGAATTTGTGGGTACTTATTGTGCACCAAGTGTCAGGCACAGTGATGATAAAGCAGGCCCATATGGTACTTGCCTGTCCATGGGTGTAGGTTCTTTGAAGGAAAGGTCAGAACATTTATCTCATTTTGTGAAGGGTTCTGGGGTTCAAGTGGGAAATCTCCATTGTGGACAAAATTGTATCTTCTGGGTCTCAGATGCACTAACAAGTAAGGCCATTTGCTAAGCTTGAAGGTCCAGGGGCCCAAAGGGAACAGGTGTGGTTAAAATGTATGGATCGTGGTGACTCACTGAGAAATGATCCTGTTTGTTTTTGCATCTGGAGATTCATCTGCAAGAAAAGGCAGGGGATTCATCACTCCCCTGACCCTACCGCCACACAGCCCAATCTCCAAGATGGGTAGCCAGCCAGTCCTTTATTCCCAAGGTTAACTTTTATCTCTAGAGTAGGTAATCAGTTTCTCTATTTTATGGGCTGAAAAAATGAAACTGATCTGTTAGAGCACCCTGGATAAATGCATTGATTTAGAAGCCTTTATGTTTCAAAGATCTAGGTCTAGCTCAGAGTTTCTCAATCTCACATTGTCAACATTTTGGAATGCATAATTATTTGTTGTACATTGCACAATGTAGAGTAGCATCCTGGTTTCTACCCCCTAGATTCAGTAGCAACCCCCTCCAATCATAACAGCTACAGATATCCATTGCCTGATGTCCTTTGGGGGTCAAATCAAACCAGTTGAAAGTCATTTGTCTAACCAAACTACCTGGACTTAAATCTGAATGACCAACAAATTAATTTTAACAAGTCACTTAATCTGTGCCTAGACATCCCCATCCATAAAATGTGGGGGTGGGGGAAGGGATGATAATGATGATACATATCTCAGAAGGTTGTTTTTAAAATTTAGCACAAGGGGTTAAGTCTCAGCATTATGGAGCTATCCACAGCCACTGCAGCACAAGTTTGATCCCCATCCAGGGAGCTAACCCACATGGCGCAGCAGACCTCTCCTGTCTCACCTGCTGCTCCCCTCAGCAGTGTATTTCAGTCAATCCGTCTGTTTTGCTCTCCACACTGTCTATCATGAATCCTCTCACCCCCCACACCTCTGGTCTACACCCCAGCTCTTGTATGCATAAAATAAATCTTAAAAAAATAAAAAAAAATTGAGTCAATGTGTAAGTTGCCTTTATTGTTTGAGACGTGATAGGAATGAGATAAGAATGAGAGGAGAATGATTCAGAAAATGATTTCCATTACTCTCTTCTGAGAACCCCCAAGTTTCACCTCACTTGGGATAGAAGTTATTTTAAAGAATCAGACTTATCCTATGAGGCGACTTAACCTTTGTGTCCATGAACATAATAAACGGGAAACAAAGAAAGATTCTTTTCAGGTCATTTTCATCTCTACAGCAGGTTGGCTTATTGCTTTTCAGAGGTGGCTCTTGCTATTCTAAATGAGGACAATGGGGGCTTCAGAGGTTGGATTTACTTGGTACTTCTGCTCTCTGACCAGGCCCTAAGTAGTGAGAGCTGGTCAAAAGGGCTATTAAGGGCTCCACTTCCAGGTTCTTGAATCCACCTCCCCTGGTAGATTAGGGGCAGGTGACACCTTCTATGGAGCTCAGAAGAGAATTTAGATGTTCTGGATGTGTCCAACTACTCATGGATGGTGGGGAAATGCTAATCTATCAGAGTTATCTGCCTTCTTTTGCATGTCCTTAACAGATTTCCATACCAACCATAAACTCTGTGTTTGCCTTTGTGGGATCTAAGTTTTAGAACCAACTTCTTAACAAGAGAAAACCAAAGTCATTACAATGAAACAACCTTTAACACAAATTTCTTTAACAAAAAAAAAAGAGAAAATTATTCATTTGTTCATTAATTTGGAAATTAAAGTAAGCCAGACACTGTGCTTGGAAGAGGAGATAAAAAGAAGAGCAAGATCTTATCCTGAAGAAATTTTCATTTTTGGGGTGAGGTGTACATTTAGGGCTTGTGCCAGGCAGGTGGGACAGAATGAAATGAGCAAGGAACCCGAGTATGCTCATGAGTGAAAACAGTTTGAGAGACTGATTCTTGTCTCTTAGGGTTCATAGAGGACCTTGAATTTCAGGGTAGTAATCACTGACTGAGGGGTGACTTGATTTCAGAGTCCACAATCACCTCTTTCTGCAGCTTGCTAAGGGCATGCTTATCCTGACAAAGGCATATGGCTACAAATTTAACATTTGGTTGCAATCTCTGAACCAAATTTGCCTTAAGCAACTCAATTCATGTCTTTAAGCCTTGGTTTCATCATCTGTTGACTGGGGATAATAATATTTATTCATTCACAAAAAAAGATATTGGGAACCCTGAATAGAAGGAGGGTTGGTAATTGTCTCTCTTGTTAATTTTGCTTGTGTAAAGTAGAATTCACGTAGTAAATTACATAGTACGTTATGACCCTGTTTGTTGAGAGAAGGCAGGAGAGTGGTCCTGCTCAAATTCTGAATGAAATGACTATCCCAGGCTGCCCAATACACACACACTCCATTATAATTGGTGACTGATTCACAGAAACCCACCTCTTAAATGGGCAAGAATACACCCACTCATTGGTAGACCACAAAACAGCTTCATTTTGGCATAGGTTCCACTGAATTATTAGAAAAATCTCTCCTTGCTACCCAGAGGTACCCATGCATCTGGGAACCCTCATTGCTAGACAGAGCTTGGTCAATTACAGGGACCTGTGTCTCTCACAAATCACACTGCATTCCTTTCATTTCTCCCTATCATCCTTGACTCTTCCCAGGGCGACCGCCCTTCTTTAGCATCAACAGAGAACCATACAGAAAAGTTAACTTGTTCATATAGATTGATTTAGAAAATACATATGGATGGAAAGCAATTAAGAATTCAATAACCCTTTAAAATAGATTTGTGGGGCCTCCCTGGTGGTGCAGCGGTTGAGTGCTGCGCTGTGGAGCTGTCGGCAGTAGCGATGCGAGTTTGATGCCCATCCGGGGAGAATCCCACATGGTGCAGCAGACCTCTTCTGCCTCGCCCGCTGCTCCCCTCAGCAGTGTATTTCTGATCTGCCTGTTCTGCTCCCTACTCTGCCTCTGGTGAACCCTCTCGCCGCCCCATGCCTCTGGCCTGTACCCCAGCTTGCATGTATAAATAAATAAATCTTTAAAAAAAAAATAAAATAGATTTGTGATTGAGTTATCACCATTGAATCTACATTTTTGAAAGGCTGTCCTGAGAGTGTGTGTGTGTGTGTGTGTGTGTGTGTGTGTGTGTGTGTGTGTGTGTTTATATGAGATTTTTATTGATTTAGTCTATACTCAATGTTTGGTATCTTGGGGGATATGAAGCCCTTTGCAATAATTCTCAAGCCCACAGGTTGGAAAGCACAGTTCTAAAATCTAAACCACTCCCTGCCCACAGCCTTAGCATCCATCAGTGCCCTCTTCCTCCTCTTCTCCCTCCACCCCTGTCTCTTTTTATTATTGGGCCATCTCACTCCAGAAGTCCAAAGACAAGATGCTCCATGATTTGAATTAACAGAGTTATGGGACACACTTCACTGGTCGTTGACTGGGGATACCAAGTAGAGTGTACGTCTTCGATATTTTGCTCATCCCATTCAAAGAGGCCCCAGCAGAAACCCACACCACAGTTGCCATTAACTGTTCTATTATATTTTCTTTCCTTGGACTCAGTGATTCAAAGGGCAAGCCCCACATTTAGATGGCCATGATGGGGGTGTCAGCATGTTTGAACGGGCAACTCGAGCTCAAGATTTCACAGACAGTGTCAGGAGAGGGCCCTGTGGAAGCCTGCTCACCAGGTCCCGCCACCCCCCACTGTCTCTGGGCTGCTGCCAGGCCGCCCCCCTCTCACCTGCTCCCACTGCTGATCCAGCCCTGCCTGCCCTCGCTGAGTCTGGCTCCATCATCCTTCTGCATGTCTGAGCCCCAGAGCCTCTAACGCTGTGAGCCAGTTCAACCCCGAGGCTGGGTGAGGAGGACACGGCTCTTCACCAAGGTGACTACCGAGCTTTCACTCAACTCTTGTCTTTTTTGGAACGACCCCATGCGTTCTCCCACCTTCCTCTCAAGGCACTTGCATGTCTTCTTGGTGGAGATCCAGCACCACTTGCTGGCCTAGAGCATCACTTGCTGGCCATTTGCAGGCATGTCTCCTGAGCCTGGTGTTCTGCTCCCCTGGATAGATGTCACCTGGGCAGCTGCCACTGCCACACTTGCTGTCTACCCCTGGGGTCCTGGCTCGGCCATCCTTACCCTAAAAGGCTTTGGGAAACTTATTTAACTAGCTTAAACCTCAATTTTTCCATGTATAAAATGGGGATCACAGGCCAAACTCAATCTCAAGGCATGATTTATGAAGACTGAAAGGTGTTCATGAGGCTGCTAAAGACTCAGTGTTTGCTCCCCCTGAATTCATACATTAAATCCTAGTGGCCAAAGCGACGAAATTAGAGGATGTGGTTTTGGGGAGACGATTAGGCTATGAGAATGGATTACTCATGAATAAGATTAGTGTCCTTATAAAAGATACCCGGGAAGTTCCCTTCCCTCTTCTGCCAGGTAAGGACATAGTGAAAAGGTGAAAAGAGGCCCATCTATTTAAATAGGAAGTAGGTTCTCATCAGACACTGATACTGCTAGCACCTTGATTTTGGAGTTCTCAGGCTTCCTATCTGTTGTTTAATCATCCAGTTTGTTTGTTTTTGCCATAGCAGCCTAAATAGACTAAAACAGATGCACTTAGGACTGTACCTAAAAGGAATTCACTGCTTGGTACAAGAGTTAATTATGGTTGTTACTGTGACATAGGAAGTCCATTTCTGCATTGGGCAGCCACAGAAGAGGCCATCTGAGGACATTTCATGATGTGAAGTCATTACATTTTTACCTCAAGTGCATCCTCAGAGCAAACTTCTGTAAATAATCTGTGCATTGCTTCCTTCAGATCCAAGGAAGCTAATCAGCTAGAGTGATAATGGTCAGTCAAAGCACTTGATGTTTCACTGATGAAAGAGTTGCTTGGGTCAACTCATGTCTGGTCATGTTTAAGATGGTAGCAGCATCCATCCATATGAATGGTGCCGTGAAGAACAATGTTTTGTGACACTGCCATGTGCAAGCTCTTGTGTTTGTTGCAATTGAGATTCAGTGCTGAAGGAAACATGTAATCCCTGCTGAGTGAAAGTAGACCAGAAGACCAGGATGTCACACCAGTCTCTTCTACAAAGTGCCCAATAAGGGCCTTCCACACTGTCCTTGAGATGCTCCATCATAAAGTTGTATCCCCAAATCAAGATCTCTAGCCTCAGTGATGTAAACAATCATCATAAATTAATCAGTGCATCCTATTCGGCCTGTATTTAGACCTGACTCTCACAGCTAGGGGTGAACGAAAAACTAAACAGGTTTTCAAATTAATAAATCTGATCATATAACAGATGGAGAAATGACAGATAGGAAAGTCAGCACACACCTAGAGAGATATATACATAAACAGACACACAATACATTACACTATGAAGATGGAAGATCCTTAATTATCAGATATTCATGCACATCAGTCTCCTATACAATGTCTCTCTATCTCTGTCTCTGTCTTGTTCTTGTGCACGCATGCTCTCTCTCTCTCTCTCTCTCTCTCTCTCTCTCTCTCTCTCTCTCTCTCTCTCTCTCTCTCTCACACACACACACACACACACACACACACACACACACACCTCCCTCTACTCTTCTCAAAATCAGCTTCTAATTATTCAGATTTTGGATTACACGTCACCTACTCAGAGACCTCCAAGCACCCCATCTCAAGTCAGTGTCCTTCATACAGCTTCATTTACTCACTATATAGAGCTTATTTTTTGTCTGAGGCTATCTTGTTTACATGTTTCTTTTCTTGTGTATAGCCAGCCTTTCCTCCTAGGGACTGTAAGGTCCAAAGATGGAGCGTGACCTGGCATTTTGTGTACCGCTACATCCCCAGAACCAAGTTGATCTCAATTCATATTTGCTGAGTGATAGAAAAAATACAGCAAGAAGGAAAGGAGAGCATGTCGTTGGATAGGAGAGGAAGAAGCAGTCCCCTCTCCCTGTCAGCCCAGGTTCTACCTTCTCCCACTCTTCCTAACCACAGGAAAGGGTTCCATCATCCACCCATTGCTCAGCCCAAACCTTAGATGAAAGCCATCAATGCTTTCTTGTCTCAACTCACCCTACAGCAAGAAAGATGTGATGGCTAATTTTATGCGTTAAATTGACTGAGCTGAAGAATGACCAGATTATTGGTAAAAGATTGCTCTATGTTTCTGTGAGGGCATCTGCAGATGAGATTAGCATTTAATTTTAAAACTGAGCAAAGATGGCCCTCACCAATGCTGGTGGGTATCATCCAGTGCGTGGAGGACCTGAATGGGACAAAAGCAGAGGAAGGGGTGAATTGCTCTTTTGGTTTGAACTGGGATGTTCATCTTCTCCGGCACTTGGACATCAGTACTCCTCATTCTCTGGCCTTGGAACTCAGACTGAGACATATGTTATCAGCTCCCCTAGTTCTCAGGAATTTGGGCTTAAATTGGAATTTATAAATTAACTTCCCTGGTTCTCAGTTCTGTAGACTGTGACAAATCTATCTCTATCTCTATCTGTTCTATCGGTTCTGTGTCTCTGGAGAATCTTGACTAATATAGACAGATGAATAAATGAACAAGTAAGTGAAGTACTATGGTTTGCACATCCTGATAACCTTGAGTATCTCTGTTTCTGAGTGCACATCACATTTGTGCTACCATCAATTCAATATTTTAAAAATCAATTTCATTCAATAAATCTATTTGAAACAGAAGTTGTTTATCACTGCCTTCATTGGAAAGACCATCATCATCACTTTGGCAGAGAATCTAAGAGAGCTCCCCATTCTCCCACTTCCTGGCATTGACGCCTTGTGTAATATCTACCCCTGGAGTGGAGGAAGGACCCAGGACTTGTTTCCAACCAACAGGATTTGGCAATGGGAATAAGTTGTTACATAACAATGTGATTTCCATCTTGCTAGCAGACTCTCTATTGGTTTTCTCTCTTACTGGGTTTGCTAGAGCAAGTCACCCATATGGAGAGGGCCATTTGTCAAAGGACAGAGGACAGATTCTGCTCAATAGCCAGAAAGAAGCTGAAGTCCTCAGTCAATAGCCTGCCAAAAAATGAATCCTGCCAACAAACACACAATTTGGAAGCAATCTTTTTCCGACTGAGCTCAGGTGAGATCCTAGCCCTACTTGCTGAATATCACATCTCTTTTGGTTATGAAAATTAGCATTGTTAGCTGTTAAAGATCCTCTAGCACCAAAATAACATTTTCTCCTGTGATATAATGAAATCTTCTCAAAAAGATTGCAAGGAATTGTTTTATTTCCTGTCTCTATAACTATGTACACAGTTCTAGTCTCTCTGAATTCCTGCAGCCAATCATACCTATCCATTGGCTCCTGGTCACTAATTGAGAAGTATATGTCATCCAGGCTGGGGATATATCAGCATTCTCCATGCCCCCAGCAAATGGAACTCAGGGACAAAAAAAAATGGCCTCCACCAGAGCAACAGAGTCTCTGCACCTGTGAGACGCCATCTTTACTCTATTCCTACTACGTGAGTTCTCGCTACAGGACTGAAATGTTGCGCCCCTTTTAGCTCTCCACTATTGTAGAATCATATGTTGATCCCAACTCCCTTCACGAAGTATCTAACACTTGGCCAGACTTCTCTATGCCTTAACCAGGCTCTAGTACCACACAGAGGGAGTCTCAGGGAGATCCTGGTCCAGGGGATAAAAGTGCTGCTGACTGGTGGAAAAAGGGCACGTAAGTCACAGGATTTGCTGCACATCTGGTCACACTGCCAACATGCTTCTTCCTTTCCGTCTATCAACCATGATTCTGCAATCACTTTATCAGCATATTAAGGAAGCGGTACTTTTGCAGAATGCTTTTGGGGTGAGTAATCATCCCCATGCTGTTCTCTTCTAATGCTCCTACTTAGACCCTCTCCCAGAGTCCTGGAAGAGTAAGATTCTGTTTTTGCTGAAAGACCAAGGGAAGCAGGGCACTGCCCTTGGCTGACCTTGGATCTTATCATCTGCTGGTCAACAAAATATTTTGTGCCATTCCAGAGCTCGGCGTCCATGTCACCTGCCGACTTGGGAAAAGATGGGTCCTTTTCTTACCAACCTCAGTGGATACATTGTCAAGAAGTCTCAAAACTGTGCACTTTGAGTTGGGAACAAAAAGATCCCCTCTGTGGGCCCAAATGTCTGGTTTAGTGCAGTGAAGAGCAAATGGTACTTCCTTCTCTCCAGTTAGATTCTCCTCCCACACCCAAGGCACCCGTCTGCCTTCTGTCACCCCTCTCCCTCCCCCACCATTAGTGTTATAACTTTGCCATCCCTGCACAAAGCCCTGTGCTTGAGTAAACGTCTTCTGATGAGTGATCACAGACAGCATGTGGACACAAACAGCATCACACCCTCGGCGCCATTCTCAATGACGGGCTTTCCTTTCAACTGCACAAAATCCTTTCACCGTCTCTTATTTTAAAATTAAAATGCATCTTATGAAATGATATTACTTATAAAAGTAAAATAGAGTCAGCACAGATATTTTTCAAAATACAGAAACTCTTAACAAAAATATTGCAAATAGCCTTGCTTGACCAGAAAAAAATTAACGATTGAAAATATGAAAAATAAATACATAAATAAGCATTTGGATTCTCTCCTCAATAATTCTTCTTGAGGATTTTCCATCTCGGTGCACATCTTATTATGAAATGAATGTTATATTCTATGGTTTATGCAAAATAAATGCATTCATTCAGTCGCATGGATAGGGTCTGTGATTTTAACCAAGCTTCCATTATGACAAGTGAAGGTGCAGTGGACGCCTGCGTGCAGCCCCTGAGGGCACATGTCTCAGTATTTCCCCAGGACAGCCCAAGAGGAGTTGACCTGCAAAGACACAGGAGTCTGGGACTAACAGTTGGAACAGATGTCGGCAAATCGCCCTCCATGGAGGTCATGCCAAGTTATGCTCCCACTCACAATGCGTATGAGAACTCACGGCCCCTCACCAGCCCTTACTGGCACTGAACCTCTTTATTTCCACCAATCCGGTGATCCATAACCATGCTGCAGGACTCAGCTCAAGTGCCCTGCTTTCCCCGGAGCGGCAGGGAGCCTCCCCGCTCTGCTCTCTGCTGTCCGTGGCTAACACTCTATTATTGACCCATCACACCATATGGCACATACATATTTCCTTGTCTTCTCTCCTACACTGTGTGCTTCTTCGGAGAAAGGCCAACATAGACTCTCAGGAAAAGTGCTGGGTTGAACCAGATTAACCCCCTGCTTTTTTTCCAGCTGCTACCACATACCTTTGCCAGGAATTCCTGCGTCCCTGGCAGCACAAAGACAGGTGGATTTCATGTGAACTTCGGCATTGAGAAATATTGATGTGAAAATAATGATAGGTGGGAATTAATGTGGTTGGGTGCAATTGAGAGGAAAGGAGGGAGACAAAAGTCAAAGGAAAGGTATGCTGCAGGAATAAACATTAGCCAGGAGTTGCTAACCCCTGGAATTCAGCTCCTGGCTGGGATCCTTCCTTGCACCCCCTCACACTGTGCATTTGAGCCTCTTGGACCTTCTTTCCCATTTCTGGGTGTACTAGATCTTGTCACATTTTGGAGTTTGCATATGATGTTCCAACTTCTTGAAATGACTTTCCCGGCTTGCCTACTGGCCGAGCCAATCCTATTCATGATGAATCTGACCAAAGACCTCCTCCTCTGTGCAGGAGGAATTGTATTTTATATAAAATACATGACATAAGAAGAAATACACATAAACCTGAACCCAAACTAAAAATTAAAAATTATTGATATTATTGATCCTATCTTGGTGAAGTTCTCTACTATCTCAAATATTGTCAGAGGGATGGATGAGAGAGAAAAGAGAAGGTGAGTGAATGTGTAAGCATTCTAGAAAACATCACATTGTCAATTAGATGCTCAACCTGGAAATGGTTCTCATATTTCTGCTAACTCACTGACCAAAATTAGTCATATGAACAGACCCAACCCACCCACAAGGGAATAGGTATGCTGAGAGTTTCTGGAAAATTGACCTAAAGACAAAAGTACCACTATTCTGAACTCTGTAGCTGTCATTCTCATGTGTATATAACTATGTGGTTTCTAAATAATATAGTTTCATTTTTCTGCTTTTGAAAATTTAGTCTTGTTATATTTTACAGAACCACACAATATCTTTGCAAAACCTATTCATGCCACCGCATTTAATGTTGGTTCATATATTTTCACTGCTATATAATATTCCATTATGTGCCCATGGCCTTATTCAGCCATTTTTCTGATGATGGTTAAGGTATGTGTTGTTTTCAGATTTTTGTTTTTTAAACAATGCTGTTATGTAAATCCTGGTACATGTATCCTGGTATTATAGGGCAAGAGTCTCTCTAGGGCATTTTCCAAATAATGGGAGTGCCATGCATGTGTTTTGTGATCCTCACTTTATAAGGTGTTGCACTAAAGTTATATTCCCTCTACCTGTCTATTAGATGTCACATTCATCCTCCTTGTGATTTAATAGGTTCTACTCTATGAATTTGAATGTGTCTGAGTTTGAGAGATCTATTTTTGTTTATTGATGATTTGTTTTTATTTTTGGGTGAAACATGTATATCTTATTTTATTTTTCTACTGAATTGTTTATCTTTTCTCTTTTTGATTTGTAGGAGTTCTTTGCATATTATGAGTACTATCCCTTTCTTTATTATAGGGCTCGACAGCGCTCCCCCAGTTTGTGGTTTAACTTATCACTTTCTTTATGTATCTTTTGAAGGTCTGAAGTTTTAACAACAAAGTTCTTTATTTTATCAATATTTATTTTTTGGCTAACACTTTGCTTTTTGCTTGTTTCTCCTCTACCTGATAATAAATATACATGAAGAAAGTAAAGGAATAAATGATGTGACTTTTTTTTTAAGATTTATTTCTTTTTGCATACAAGCTGGGGTATAGGCCAGAGGCGTGGGGCGGTGAGAGGATTCACCAGAGACAGAGTGGGGAGCAGAACAGGCAGACTGACCAAAATACACTGCTCAGGGGAGCAGCAGGTGAGGCAGGAGAGGTCTTCTGCGCCATGTGGGAATCTCCCTGGCCAGACATCGAACCCGAGCCACAGCTGCTGACAGCTCCACAGCACTGCACAACCCATTGCACCACCAGGGAGGCCCAATGATGTGACTCTTTAGAGAAAGCCCTATTCTAACCTGAGGAAACAGTGCAAAGGGCCTGCGGTAGGAGTGTTTTTAGTGCGCATGAAGACACAACAGAAGCCAGTGGACTAGAGACAAGGAGACAGTGGCATGAAATGAGATCAGGGTGTGGGAGTCCTGGTGATGAACTTTTCTGAGAGGGATGGGAAGTCCTGAGAGTGTTTGAGTAGAGGGCTGGGTATGATGATCTGAATTGCAGTTTCCCAGGGCTGCTTCTCCTGAGGCATTGGTACTGACTGTGCAAGTACCTGAAACTAGGAAACCCAAGGCAGCAGTTGCTGCAATCTAGGTAAGAGACGACAGCAGGGGCAGCGAAGTGCAGGGACTCTGGGCCAATTTGGAAGAAAGAGTAAATAGGATTTGCTGATGGATTATAGGTGGCACGTAAGAGTCTGGAGTGACTCCCAAACAGAAGGCCTAGACAACTAGAAGAATAAAGTAACTGTTCACTGAGGTGGAAGAAGACATTGAGAGAAGAGATTTGGTGTGGAGCGGGGTGAAGGTTAGGAGCTCTACTTCAGATATGTTCTGCTTGAGATGACTTATGGACACACAGATGGAAACGCAGGTAAGCAGTAAGCAGTGAGTATATGAACCACGGAGAGTTCTAGGCTGGAGAAGGATCTGGGCATTGACAGCATATAACATAAGAGTGTATATAGAGATGAGCAGTGGTCCAAGGACTGAGCCAGGAGCCCCTCTATATGGATATCACGAGTTACAGGTGTGCGGAGATGTACTTGCAAGGAGATAAGCCTGGGACAGCAGATGCCTCCAGATGGAAAGGGCATTTTTCTCCCAGCTGCAGGTCAATTCCGCAGCCCCGGCCTGTGTTACAGTCAGCGAGCTAGGGCTGTGCCTCGGTGCTCCCGCTCTTCCCTTCCTCCACCCCTAGATGAATTACTAGCAGTAGTCAATGTTTGCTCCGGCTCATAAATGCATAATGCCTACCACACAAACCTCAACTGCCTGTAATCGAGACGCACGCACATGCAGAAAAGATTGTATGCGTGGAAGATATAAATGACGCTGTCGCCCGAGGTGGCTGCAGGAAATAGGGCCACTGAAATGGAAATTGCAGCCTGCATTTACTACCCAAACAACCTGCCTCCCTTTGCCACTGCTACCCTGGAAGGTGGAGGGAATTAGCTGTAAATATTTTACAGTTGGTAATTTGCTGGAGTAAATCACAGTTCATTTTGCCAGAGAGTGCACTGAATGAGCACAAGTTTCTTTTTCTTCAAGGGGTAATTTGTGATGTCATCTTCCTGGTTTCATCCCCCATTTAATTTAGTCCTCAACATGTTTATGTCTTTATTGTCTAAGTGACTCTGTGTCCCCTGGAGGGTCTGGAGTGGTGGGTGGGCTGGGGAGGGAGGCAGCGAGTGTCCTAAGACTAGGACTCGCTGGGCACCAGTGATACTTATTGACTAACAATTTATCCGTTTATTTACCAGAATCTTCTGACTGGCCACTGTAAACCAGATGCTCTGCTAAGTCCTAGAAGAGGAAGTTCAGTAGCACACATCTACCATCAAGGTCATGGCCTGCCTGGCTGGGAGATCCCTGATAATACCTAAAACCTACTCCTACCAACAAGTACTCAATACTAATACCTAATGAGATCTATGACACGCCAGGCACATACTGAGTGCTTTACAAGATCAAACTCATGTACCCCTTATAATAGTCCTCTGGGGTGAAAATTACTTTGACCCCTATTTTACAGATAAGGAAACTAAGGCATGGGGCAGTTCAAAGACTTGTCTCCGCTGGCAGGATTCCAGTAAGAGAGCTCCTTTAACACTAGTCAAGGCTGCCTACGGATACACAAATGACTAAGAGGATTAATTATGATTAAGTATCTGTTACATTTGTTTTATGATGTAGATCTGTGTTGGGTGGTTTCTTTAAAAAATATCTTCAATTTATAATTTGAGAAAATAAGCTCTATGATTTCAGCCACTTTACTGGAAAGCCAGATTCAGAGAGTGACTTGCCCAAAGTTACCAAAATAACAGGTCACCAGACTGAGGTGTGAATCCAGAATTTTCTGACGCTGCACACTAAGCTCTTTTCATGCTGCAATGTGACAGGAGTTGATGTAAACAGTAGTCTGTTCAAGACACGGCACGGCCAGAACAGGGAATAACTTACCCCTGAGAGGGCTGGGGAGCTGAAAGAGGGGGCAGCTAATCTCAGAGAAGACAAAGAACAACACTTTGGACAGTCAAGGCCGAGAATAGCAAAGGAGGCAGCAGACCAGCAGAGAAACATGTGCAGATGTGAAGTATTGGTCCTGGCTGGATGTGCTGGCCAGGTTCTTGCACACAAGGCACAGCAGGTCAAGCAGGGGGAGAGGGCTTCAGGACAGTTCCCGAAAAATCCTCTCTTCCCTTCCCTGCTGTGCTGGAGGGCATCTGGTTTCCTGTTCCTACTGCTCACTATTTTGCTATGCATTTCTGAGCAGGTCATGGTCTGGGCCTTTATTTGTCCCCATTGTTAAATATTCTGAAAGCTGCCCAAAGATGGGGGCCGCTGAAGCCATTCCAAGTCCCTATTCTAATCACTCCACGACTATGAATGAGGCCGCTTCACGCTCTGTATTCCCCTTTGATGTTCAGCTTTTGCACTTCCTCTAACTTACACACATGCTTTTTAGTCCATCATTTTAAAACATGGGTTTTCAACAAGCAACAAGCTAATGAGGAATTTACTGGACGGTTCTATGAGGTGACTCATAAGGAATGCTTGTGAATAGGCTGCGGAGAGGTCAGAATTGGGGAACTCTGGGTCCCCAGGATGTAGGACTGATCAGTAGTCTTATTAGGGCACCACCACTGTAATAAGTCAGATTCAACTGTCTCTTCTCTCCTTCATCTGAGCTTTCTTTACTGCATGTCTCTTATTCTTCCTCTACTTTCTCTTCCTCCTCTTCTTTTTCTTCCTATACCACTCTACTAAAGATCCAAGCCTTGGTAGAAAAGAGCAGATCATTTAGTTTATTATCCAAGTGACTGACAGTCCCAAACACATACAGAGGGATAGAGGGGTTCCCCATATGCAATATGGGGTGCCTTTTATCAAAAGACCAGCTCAGAGGTAACATCTGAACAGGTTATGGAAGAAGCATGAAAACAAGTCACACAGAGGAAGGTTGAATAAATAGCAGGTGAAAATTCCAGAGTGAAAGTATGTCTGCCATGTCCAAAGATCCAGGAGGGTAGGGGGATATGAGCAGAAAGAACCATGAGATTGGGAAGGTGGGAGATGAGAACAGAGGCACAGAGGGGCCAGACCATGGAAAGCCTTGCATGGCAGACCACTGTAAGGATGTTAAATTATATCTTGAGTGAGATGGGAGCCAAGAAATGGTTTTAAGGAGGGAAAGAATATGGCTGAATTAACGCATTTGAAAGATCATTCTGACTGCTGTGTGGAGAAGAGGTTCTAGAGAATTAGTGTTGGGGAAGGAAGACCGATTAGGAGGCCGCTGAAATAATCAAAATGAGAGATGATGGGCCGAGGACAAAGGGATGGGTGATGGGGATGTGACAGCAGTCACAGAATCACAGAATCTGCTGGTAGACAGGATTGAAAATGTGAGAGGAAGGGAAAACCCAGGATTGGCGCCATTTTCTGCTCTAAATACAAGGAAGACTTGTCAACATTCTCAGAGATGAGGAAAAGACTCACAGAAGAGCAGGAAATGAAGTGTTTGCTTTTGGACATGCTAATTTTGAGGAGCTTCTGGGGCATTCAGGTGGGAGTGCTGAGGAAGCAGTTGGGTTTACAAATAAAGAGTTAATAGGTCTGGATAGAGAGTTATGAATTGGAAATTGACATGTAAGAGGTATTCAAAGCCTTGGAATTGGGTGAATTCATAAAGGGAGTGGGTAAAAAACAGAGACGATGTCTGAGGACTGAGGCCTTGGTTCTCCATGGGCCCCCACTGACAGAGCTTTCAAGAAAGAGTTCTGCTGCTCTTTTAACAAGTGGAACTGCACTAAATTTTTGGGTCACTTACTAGAGTCAGAAGAGTTTATGTAAAGTGAATCTATGTTCCTTTGTCAGCTGTGCCCATCACAGACAGGAGACTGGGCCACCACAGGTTCTCAGCACCCAGCCTAGAGACACAGCAGGCACTGGAATAGGCTGGTGGGAGAGGGGCTGGAAACCCCAGCCTCCATGAGGGCTGGCTGGTCCTGCCATAGATAGTGCGACTGGTTTGTAGAACCAGAGAAAGAGACACCTTCAAACAAGATAATGTTGAGTTCTACAAGTGACTCAATTGAAGTCAACTTATCTAATTCAGCTTCTCTTAAGGAGCAACTCACCTAGGGGGTCATGAAACTCACACTTGCAGTAAGGAATTCTAAATCTAGCCAAATATATTGCTCCTTTTTTCTTAAAAAAAAAAAAAAGAAAAAAGAAAGAACACCCTTATGGCATTTTAAGAATCTAAAAAAATGTGTTTTAAAACTTTCCAATTTAACTTTGTATTTCTAGTGTGTGTTTGTGTGTGTGCATATTTATCAAATTTCCACATTTTATGAAAAATGGGCTTTCCCTGTATTGGCGTGGGCGTTGTCTTCTACTTTCAAACACTTTAAGTAGTTTTTAGTGATGCTGATAAAAACCTATTCTTTAAATTTTGGTTTCCAGGGATTAAAAGAATAGCATACACAAATGGATGTGAAACACTCAAGAGTATTGAATTTTAAATGATTGGGTCATTAAGTGAATTTATTGCTGGGTAAAATGGTGCTAGATTAATTAAACTGGGAAGATTTTGATTAACCATGTACCAAAAGTCTCACTCCTGGGGGCAACACAAAAAGGCCAGACAGATTCGTGTGAAGAAGTAAAGTCAGTGTATTTATAGAGAATACACCCAAGGGTGTAGGAGGTGGGGTGTCTAAGTACCTCCTAATCAAGACACCCAGAATCACTCCTGTCCATCCTGACGAGGCCAATACATAGCTGACTTCCCTGTATGGTTTTCAAGGCTACTCTGTGAGCTCAGGGGTTAGATCTTTTCCTTTCTCAGAGAAAAATTGTGGTTCCCTGAGAAGAAATCTGCCTTGGGGGCCCATGTATCTAGATTCTAATCTAGACCCTCTAACGCACTGTCTATTACATTGCTGTGTTCACTCACATTTTACTTTATGTTCAAATCCCAGTTTCTTCACTGGTGATGGTGAGGATAATGTCTTTGATGGAGGAGATACAACGCAAAATAAGATTAGAACTAGACCCACACAAGGAAGTGGGGGTAGAAGAAATCAACATAACCACTGGCACCTGGCTCCTGGGTTGCAGCGCATGGGTAGGCGCTAGACAGCAGTCTCTAGGGCCAAGGATATGGAGAGTGAGCCCATTGTAGAATCTCCCGGTCTCTTTTCTAATTCTAACTAGCCAGTAAACAGACAGCCATCCTACAGGATGAGCCCCCTCCCAACTGAAAGAGGGTTATATCAGTACCATCCCAGCCGGAACTCGGGGCAGCCATTTCTCTGCCCACCTGTGCTTATGCAGGTGCTTTCCTTTACCAACTCTATCCCTCTGCAGGGCAGCGGCCTGCCTGTCTGCCTGTGACCTGCACCATGCAGGCCTCTCTTAGCAAACCTGCCCCTCAGCGGGGCAGCTCTCTGCCCGCTTGTGTCTGTGCAAGTGTCCTATGCTTCGTTGACCCTTTTCCTAATAAACTTGTTCTTTACAACTGAATCTTTGCCTCAGAGTCTCTGTCTTGTGGAGAAACTTGTCATGTGCTGCCGAAGGGAGCTCTGGTGAAACCTTTCCCAGAGTGAACCCAAGGACCCCGCTCCGCTCTCAAATCCTTCGACTATAAAACTACATCACCTTCTTTACCCACTGTGGCAAAGTCAAGAGAATGATAGAAAAACAACCAACTCTGGCAGAGTTAGGTCAGTTACTCTTCAAAAATCCATTTGCTTCTCCCGGGGGGGGGGGGTAGATAGCTACACTACATTTCCCACGCCTCTGCAGCTGGATCTGGTCATGTGACTGAGGTCTAGCCAGAGATCTAGCCTTATCTCTAGAATGCAAGATAAAGGGATGTGCTCATCCCCCCATAAAACGATCTGCCCATAAGTCTTTCCCATGCATGACACCCTTTCTTCCTCTGCATGTGGGATGCTTGAACAGTCTTGGAGACTAAATGTTAAAAATGCCAGAGTATCCATCAGCCTGGGCTTCTGAATCTGATCTGAGTCTTGTGTGGAGCAAACCTTTCTTCTCTGTGTCCTACAATCTGCAATCCCTGAGACTGAGCATATGAGTCAAAACTGAACTGCCACAGTGTAGCGTTGGCTGCTCCAAATAATATAGACAAAACCTGACACCTAGTAAGTGCTAAATAAATGTTTGTTTTCTTTCGCCCTTATCCTCAAGAAAGAACATGACCAAATGAGCTAAGACCCTAGGAGAGTAAATCACCTCGCTTTATACAACAGCGGTGGCGGGCAGACATGATACATGGCTGTGGCTGGGTGGAGGTGGAGTGTATTTATTGTGTATGTACCAGATCCTGAATGGGATAATGAGCCCCAAGCTGCCCAAGGGACAGCTATTTCAAGGAATGGTATTTTACTTCGCTTGATTTGTTACCATGTGAGGAAGTGGATAGAAAGAAAATGGTTAACACCAGAAAAGAATGAAATAGCAATGGTGGTGGCTGACAAGACCCCTGAGGCTTTGCCCCACAGCCACCTGGAGAATTCAAAGGATGCCCTTTGAGAACCAGAAGGATGAATGACAAAGGCCCCAGCAGAAGGAAATACCAGAACTAGGGGTCCTGGGTGATGATTATGCCAATACTTTGGAGGCCTTCTAGATAACAAAAACCCTTGCTGTGAGGGGTCACAGACCTTGTCAAGACTGGATTTTTGCATGCCTTTAACCCTTGAGTACCACATGCCAGTTTTAGAATTGTTTGATATACTGACCTACCCACCTTGGATTAAACCACTTTCTGTATCTGTAAGTGAAGACAGCTTGCAGGTAGGATGAAATTTTACAGCACACACTTTTTCCCCCTTTTATCCTTAAGTGAAGGGAACCAGTCCCCAAAGAAATGTAATACATTCAGAAAATAGTCCATATTATTGTGGTAGGGACTTAATATTGGGGTGACAGAAGAACCTCTAGTTACTTAAGAGAATACGTGCTCAAAACAGATTTCTAAAAGAAATAGAGAGGACATTGCAAAAGGGGAAGGGTGGCAGGGAAGATCACAAGATGAATATACTTGGTTATTTGGTTATGGAAAAAAAGAAAATGAAAAAAGGATTTGCGATCACAAGGTAACAAGTGTATCTCCACCCACCCTCCTTGTATCCATCTTGCCTCCATTCAGTCATCACAACTGAGAAAGTTCTATAGCAGCAACCATGCATAGAAATACAGAACGTACCAGAAAAATTCATCAGAAATCCCGTGGAAGAGAGAGTAATGAATACTACTACTGATGAATGTAAGGAACCAACCTAACGTTTCATTACACCCATTTGTTCAAATTTATTGGTTCACCGCCTAAGTGTTTATTGGGTACCTCCCAGCTGCTGGGTACCGAGTTGAGACCAGTTCTCTGACCTCTGGCATTTCTACTCCAGGGGGCATTGGGCAGACCCTGACCACTCACAAACATTGCAAAAGAGAGGGCTGAGAAGTCTGACATTTTAAGAGGAAGGAGGTCAGAAAACCTGCCTGAAGCTGAGATCTTCAGGAAGAGAAGCTAATTTCCGCAAGAGCCAGAAGCAACAATTCTCCAGCTATTAGAGTAGCATGGATTTGAACCTGGATAAGGAAGTAAAAATTAGCCCACTGGCCACAGCACAACACAAAGTAGGGGAGAGGGTTATGGCTGGAGGCAGGCCCAGCTAGGCCGGGAGTTTGGATTTCATCAGAAAGCCCTCTAAGCGAAAGGGTGACTTGAAGTGGGTCTACTTTCAAGAGTCCATCCAAGGCCTTTCCTGGTGGTGCAATGGGTTAAGCGTAGCACTATGAAGCTATCCGCAGCCACTGCAGCATGAGTTTAATCCCTAGCCAGGGAGCTTCCCACGTGGTACAGCAGACCTCTCCTGCCTCGCCCGCTGCTCCCCTCAGCAGTGTACTTCAGTAGATCTGCCTGTTCTGCTCCCCACTCTGTCTCTGGTGAATCCTCTCACCACCCCACACCATTGGCCTATACCCCAGTTCTTCTATGCACAAATAAATAAATCTTTAAAAAAAAAAAAAAGTCCATCCAGGCTCCCATCGGGTAATGGAGGAGATGTGCGGTGAGAATGAAAAGAAAACCAGTGAAGGAGAAATAAGGCAGCTTGGCCTGGGGTGTGGCAGAGGAGATGGGAGAGGAGGAGCTTGGAGACACATTTGGGGTAAACAAGGCCAGCAGACAGGCTGGATAGGAGCGGTGAGGGACTTGGTGATGGCAAGGAGGCCCCCAGGCTGCAGGCTTTGGAAGCTGGGCAGATGGTGGTGCCACTAACAGATATGAAGGAGGGCTGCCACCAGCCCCTCATCCACTGCTGTCAGCCCTGGCTGAGTTGGGGAGCTGCCACTGCCCCATCTGCAAAATGGGGGTAATAACAGCGTCCTTAACAACCTCATAACACTATTAAGACTATTAAGAGGCTCACACAAGATAATGTGATAATAATGAAAACTCTAATGAAGAAATTATGGGGAGAACTAGGCTGTCTATCATGCCAGGTGGTGGTTCAGGTAAATTTCTCTTAGGCTGGTACTAATGATGCCAGTTTAGTTGGGGGAGATTGATGAGGCATGAAAATAATGCAATGAGACTAATTTTCATAAATCAGAATGGAAAAGTTTTCTCATTATTTTGTAGCTGCACCCTGGGTTGGAGGCAGGTGTAAGGGAAGGTACAAACGAGTGATTAAAATATAATGGAGTGAGCCAAGCCGTCCTAAAAACCCAAGGTAACGGAGTAAGTCCTCTTTAGAAACCTCGGGAAGCTGAGAAGGCACCTGCTAGGAGCATGGATTTGGAGGGTCTGAGAAGCATTTGTGGCTGAGGGTATACAGACTTGTCCCAAATATGCCACCGCTCTGTGACTGTGAAGCAAGCACCCGTGTTAAGCGGTCACACCTTCGAACATGTAACACTCGGTCATGATGCCTTGCGGTCAGCACTGCTGTGAAGATGAGAGACGCCCTGGTGGGAGCATCTACTGCCCCACCTGCTCCCTGCACTTTCTCCTTCTCAGGGGGCCCCTTCTCTCTGAAGATCTGGGTTAACCCCGACACCTTTCACTCTCTCTCTCTCCTCACGCTCATCGCATTGACGCGTGTATGTTGTTCCCTGGCTGCCTCTTCCACTAGAGCAGAAGCTCCACAGGGCAGGGGTTTATGTGTCCTGCTCACTTCTCCGTTGCTAGTACTGGCTCCTGGGTGGTCCTCAATGAATGTTGGTTGAATGGACGAATAAATGAATATGAGCACACTCCCCATGGCCTCTGAGGAAGACAGAGTTGAGTGCACCCTAACTTTTTTATTCCTCCATTGACTGGCCCTACAACTAGAGCAGAACTCGGCACATGAGTAATACTCAATATTTCTTGAAAAAGGGAATTCTTGAAATTTTTGTATCCTGGATCCCACTTATATTTGGAGGCCGTGGGGTCATCCTCTATGGGTCAAGTTGCAGGCACACGGTAGGCACTTACTACATGGCAATTTCTTCTCTTTCTACCTGTATTCACGGCATTACTGAGCTAGTGTCCGGGGCTCCCAGCCGTCTGGAAAGGCAACTTGAATGCTCCACCGCTGATTTCATTTTGGCATTTCTCCAGGATGGGGTACCTTCCCACATTACCTGAATCTGCGTCTCAGTAGCACCCTACTTCTGTTTTCCCTCCGCACAGGGGTCCCTGGTGGAAGAGGCGAAAGGAGGGTATCACAGTACATCTAAGGTCAGAAACCAGTGCCCAAGGAAAGATGGGCTTCAGAAAGAAAAAATACCACCCTGGAAAGGCAGGAAACAGGTGGCAAGTTCTCTGCTACTTGTAAAAAACGGCATGGATGTGACTGATCAGGGTTCATATCCCGTGAGCACTCACTGTATGCCAGGTGTGTGTCAGCTCCTCCGCCAGATGTTTTCACTCTACCTGTTGATCAGTTCACTAAACAGCAGGCCTGGTAACAGGTACTATAGAGGTTTCCTGTTGCCGTGAGAGCAAGACGAACATCATTAAAATGAGGCCCTCCTAGGGCCTCGCTGGTGGCGCAATGGGTTAAGAGCAGCACTGTGGAGCTGTCGGTGGCTGCAGCAGGAGTTCAATGCCCGGCCAGGGAGATTCCCACATGGCGCGGCAGACCTCTCCTGCCTCTCCCGCTGCTCCCCTCAGCAGGGTATTTCAGTTGATCCACCTGTTCTGCTCCCCATTCTGCCTCTGGTGAACCGCCCCACATCTCTGGCCTGCACCTCAGCTTGTATGCAAAAATAAATAAATCTTTAAAAAAAAAAAAAAGGCCTCCTACTTCCCCATTATTCCTCTCATTATTAAAAACTGGTTAATCACCTAGAAGGCAGAAGACTGGTTTAAATGCCCAGACGTCTACACGTCGACATTGCCTTCACTTCGTTCTTGAGTTTGGCCTAGTGGTGCTCCAACATTAGTGTGCCTTAGGAAAACTGCAGGGTATGTAAGTAAAGCCTCCTAGACTGTACTGCATTCATGATCTATGGCATCCTCAGGGGCAGTGTAGACTCTATAGGCTGAACGAGCCTCCTGCGCTGACTTCAGACCCAGCCTCGTAGCTGAGACTCTATCCATGACCCTGCCTTCCCCCGATGAGCTCCTCAAAGTCTCGACACATTCTCAGGGCCAGGGTGACATAACCAGGAAGGTAGAGGGCTCCCCCGCTCTCTCTGGCATCATGCCACCCCTCCCCGTAACTGATTTTCTGCGTTGTTGCCTGGAGGCTCAGCATCTCCAAATGAAAATCTCTTATGATTATTTATGATCGCGTGCCCTTTGGATGAGGGGACAAATCTTCTACATGGCCCCCCAGGGTCTCCAGGGGAAGGGCTGCATGTGGCAGGGGACAATTTTCAGGTCACCTTATGAATCTAGTTGCTTTTATGGGTTCAGTTCTTTGGGGCTCATCAGTTCTTGAGAACAGTCCTTTTCCTGGGGTAAACACTCCTCCGCAGAAAGGCAGGAATGGACTATTCTCAGGAGGGGCCTGTGCGCTTTCTCTGCCATCGGCCTCCTGTCTGTCAGGCCATGTACCTTGTGGGACACGCCCGTATTTGCCAGCCTGGGGCCACGTGGACACGGCTTGGTGACTAATGACTGCTCAGGGAGGACGACAGGGGGATACGCTGAATGCTGAGAGGCTTCACGCATTTACTCAACTTGCCCCTCCAAGGAGAACAACAGCTCTGCAAGTGGTTTCCACTCCAGTCTGGCTTTTTCCAGCTGTGTGATCTTGGGAACATTTCTTGACTACCCTGGACCTCAGTTTCACTTCTGTAAAACTGTCTATAGGACAGTTGCGAAAATCAGAGAAAAGGAAAAGGAAAGGAAGGAAAAAGAAGGGATATTAACTACCTACAGTGTGCCTGACAGCTATAATTTCATGTGAGGCCTTCTCCTAAGACGGTAAAATACGTTATTTCAACGATGAGTGAAAATGTATTGTTTACTACGAACCTGGGCCTAGGCCAACCATTTTCTATTCATTTTCTCATGTGGCTCACAGGGTCCTAAGTGGCTGTAATGCTATTTATCTGTGGGAGAAGACCGAAGCACAGAGATGTTAAGTAACTTGCCCAAGGTTGCACAGTACAAAACTTGGGAAGCAGGACTCAGATTAATAATTCACTGGCTCAAAAGCCCATGTACACAGCACTGCCTCACCGGATCATTGTTCCGATTTTGTGAATGTGGAAATTGAATCTGCAAGTGACAACTGGCCTCAAGTGACACCGCTGCAAATGGCAGACCTGAGGTCTAAATGAGACTGTACCTCAGTTTCTGGATTAAATATGATCACGTGTGTGAATGCCACTGCCCAGACCCTGGCAAGAAGGACATACTGAGTGCAAGAGAGAACC
>PVIJ01003712.1:0-35874 GCA_004024925.1 Scalopus aquaticus
AAATCCTGGCCCTGGACTCCTGTCACACACAAAGTCTTTTCTAATTGGTTTGGATAGGTTAATAGACTCACTCAGCTCTATAGCTACTGTTAGCAGAATATGTTTGCTTCTTTTCATTTGTGGCCCTTGCTTATTAAATTACTTCGTCCCCTTATCTCCAAAAGGCTGTAGAATTCCAGGAATGTCAAGTCTATGGGAAAGGCTATGGGATGGTGGTCTTGGGTCTCCTCACTCACTAAGAGTTACTCTTAGAGTAAGCATCTGGGAACTCTGTAATAGCTGCTATTTCTCCCTTAAATTTGTGTTATTTACTTGGATCTTAATTTTTTCAAAAGTTTGCCTAAATTATTGTAAAGCAATTTTTTATTGTAAAGTAATTTTAAGCAATTTGATTTGACATACTCTATCCTCTCAAAAATAACCATTTCATACTTTCTAAAACTCAGCATTTAAGAAATTTGACTATGTTTCAAGTTCTTATTTAAAGAAATAATTGCTACAGTCTGTTCTAAAACTTTCTTCTTTCAAAAACTGCCTGCACACAAAAGCAAAACAACTCCTTGTTGAAATGTGTGAGCTGCTTAGCACAACCTAAAAATTCTTCTTTTTGTTTCTGCATCTAAGCAGGTGTGACAAACATTAGCAATTTGCCAAAACTGTTGACATCAGTCTCAATAAAACAGCTGGAGAAAGTATGTGGGAAGGACAGTGATTATAACACTGCACCATCAACCCGAGGGGCATCCAGGTGTTTATTTGCTACTAAGCAAGGTAGTCTGACCAAGCCAGACTAGCCCTGACCACTAGCCCTGACTGTGGTAGAAAAAGTGAATCGTAGGGGAAGCAGAGACAGGTCCTTCAGCCCTTGGGTGTCTCTCTCTTATTGGTAGCGACCATCAGGCTGGAGGACAATTGCAGGGACAGCTGGGCATGTCCCGCACTCAGGGACAAGCTCTTCTCCTTGCATCAGAATAGGTTTGGAGTTTTACTGGGTATTTTAGGATTCAGCTAGGTCAGCTTTGGTGGACTCAAATGAAGCCAAGATTGTACAGATTTAACTGGCACATGGTGGGGAAGATGGTAGGGTCCCACCCAGGTCTCTCGTTTCTTTAGCCCTCAGGGGAATGAGTTTGCAGTTTAGTCTTTATTTTCTTCCTCCTTTGTTGGGGTCACAAGCAAGGAGTGCAGTAAACACGACTGGACAGCTCTTAGGAGGAAAGGGCATGAGAGATTTATTGATATTACAAAGTAATGCTGTGAATACAGGGGAACAAACAGGCTGGGCTTAGTAACATTTGATGAAAGAAAATCATCCTTTAGTTATCACTCAGCAATTTGGGCTGACTTCCCTTAGTATTTCTGTTTGTTCCACTTGCCAGTAGGAATAGAGAACCAAATCTAGCAGGCCACAGTAGAAACCATGAACATCTTCCTGCTCCTTTATCCACCTGTGGATAAAGTGAAATAGATGATAGATAGATAGATAGATAGATAGATAGATAGATAGATAGATAGATAGATAGATATACAGATTTGAAACACAGAAATTTTAAGTATGAGCTTATACTCAGTATATTAACATCCAGCCGTTAAAGTTATTTAAGTATAACACACAGAGAGTGAAAAGAATGGGAAAAAACAATTTCCCACCACTGTTCTGGACTGTCGTTTTTATTGAGTGTCTCTGGATCTGGGCAGGATTTCATGTTTTGTAGACTTGGGGAAATACCATGCAGCACACTCATAGGCAACCCCAGAGTCCCAGCCATAGATGTGGGTAATGACCTGACAGTCAAAGAAAAAACTGAGAAACTGCTGACTCTTTTTGAGATTAGAAGTCATATTGAGAGAAAATAAGGAGAATGAAAAGACTGCAAAAAAGCGGGTATGTTTATTTTTTGTGGAAAAATACGAGGAAATTTCCATAAGTGCCAAGCTAGTGTTGGTCTCATTCCACTCATTGGAGATATAATCAATAGAACTCTAGGGAGAACCTCCTTTTTAAAACTGTAAAACTGGAGCAGAGAAGAAGGATGTATCTTCATGTTGGTGGGCTGTGAGTGGCACCTCTGCTGATCAGGGATTTCTATGGAAAGAAAATCCTAATTCTATTCCCCAGGATGCACCTGTTAGCATCTCAGTTTTCTTATCCGTGAAGTGAGCATGATGGCATCTGCCCTACCTTCCTCAGAGAGCAAAGTTATCATAAACTGTGCTCCGCAAATACACGATGCTACTTTCAACATTACTCTAGTCCCAAATCTGCTCATGTCTCTTAGGGGCTGACTCCTGCAGGGTACCTCAGTTTCCACTCACTTTTCTTGTAAGACCAGAAATCTGACAGTTTGGTCAAAAGGAAACCCCAAAGGGCATGGATTCTGAATTTAATAGCAGACACCAACAAGAGCAAATTGGTTAGATAAACAGCTAGTGATGATGCTGAGTCTCTATGGTGGTCCTCAGACCCCAAGTCATTAGATGGCCAAGGCATTCATTCATTCAGCAAAATTTAGTATGTGTCCACCTTGTGCCTGGCCCCATGTGTGACACTGGGATTGTCACTGAGGCCCACGCACCCACAGGAGCCAATCTCATAAAGCTGGCAGTCCAATGGTGGTCATCGGGAATAATTTAAAAGTCATACTGCTAGGTAGGTTATGATTATAAATTCTCCAGGTGACAGAACGAGGAGGGTGGGAGGTAAAGCTGGCAGGGTGGCAGGTCCCCACTCAGAAGCCCACTCGGAAGCCCCTATAGGCCGGGGTCTGGACTTTTGCCTTTAGCTTAAGAGTCAATGGCGACTTTAAGGGGCACGATGGAGGTGGGGGAAGAGGTGGGCATGATTAGGAACTTGATTATACTTTGTGTTTGATAGCATGAAGTGAGGGGTTGGTCAATAGCTTTTTCTGCCTTCATACTTCCATTGTCTCTAATAATAGCCCTGAACTGAAGCACGGAGATTATAGTAGTGGCTCTCGATTCTAGGAGCACGTTAGAGTCCCTTGAGGATTTTATATCCTGAGCCCATCTTCAGAAATTTGGATTTAATTGGTCTGAGGTGGAGCTTGAGTATAGTTTTCGTTTGTTCCCCAGGCAAGGTTGAGACCCTCAGGTTCCACGGGGAACCCCAAACCGCATGCTCAGAGTGTGGCTCCAGGAACAGCAGCGTCAGCTGGGAATTTCCAGACCAGCAGTCCTAGGTGTGGCCTCACTCTAACTAAATCAGAACCCTGGGCCAGGCCTGCTAGGCTGTATCTTAGCCAGCCTTCCCCAAGGTCCTGAGGCTCACTCCCAAGTATTGTAAAATAATGGGGTGATGAGGGATCAAATCACTGAACTTCTCTGATCCTCAGGTTCTTTAAATGTGACAAGAGCAGGTGGAATTAGGTAACCTCAAAGGTTACCTATGATATTAAGAATCTAATCACACTAAATCTAATATGAGTTTTTATAATGTACTTTAAAAAAATCTGTTTTTTTATGAAAAGGTTTGAACATAGTCATTGTTCTGCACAGATCTTCTCCTAAAGTCTTGTTTTCCCCCCAGGAATTTACACATACGCAGGGATCACTTAGGTTTTGTTTTTCCATCTTTCTGCCCTCTGACCCATTTTTGCCTCCTTGTCTTCATTTGCCAGCCTTCTACTACCGTCTTGTTACCTGATTCCATCTTGGATCCAGGATCCTAATCATAGCGACAGAGGAGAACAGTCAGAAGCCATAGAAAAATAGATTCCCAGCCACCATTTATAAAAAAGGAAAAGGGAAGTGGTGAGCTGCTCTCACCACTTATATATAGCCCCACCTACTTCCCAAAGCATCTTAAGTAGTGCCTGCTATAGCACAGCCGTGAGGAGAACAAAAGTTTCCTATTTAAAAACCGGACCAGGGAACACCAGAGCTGTTAACAGGTTAACAATGGAGAAGAGAGTCATTCCAACATTCATCTCCTGTATATTTTTATATGTGAACAGTATTTGAATGAGAGGGAGTTTTGAGGGTGGTTAAAAGCATATATTTAGTGTACACCCAAAAGAATTGAAAACAGGTGTTCAAAAAAAACTTGTTCAAGAATGTTCCTAGCAGCAATATTCACATTAGCCAGAGGTGGAAATAATCCAGATATATGTCGACTGATAAAAGGATAAACAAAATGTGGTACAGCCGTACAACAGAATATTATACAGTAATAAAAAGGAATTAAATACTGATATATGCTACAGAGAAGATGATAAGTGAAAGAAGCCAGATACAAAACATCATATATTATATGATTCTATTTATGTTTAAAAAAAACATAAGGGCCTCCCCAGTGGTGCAGCGGTTGAGCGCTGCGCTGTGGAGCTGTCGGCAGCGGTGACGCGAGTTCGACGCCCGGCCGGGGAGAATCCCACATGGTGGGGCAGACCTCTCCTGCCTCGCCCGCTGCTCCCCTCAGCAGTGTGTTTCTGATCTGCCTGTTCTGCTACCCGCTCTGTCTCTGGTGAACCCTCTCGCCACCCCACACCTCTGGCCTGTACACCAGCTTGTATGTATAAATTAAAAAAAAAAAAAACATAAAATATAAAGACAGAAAGTAGATTGGTGATTCCCAGGAGAGGGAATGGTGAGCAACACCTTAACAGGTACAGGATTTTATTTTGGGTGATATAAATGTTCTGGAACTATATAATAGTGATGACTGCAGAACATTGTGAATGTACTAAGTAACACTGAATTATTTAATTGTACACTTTAAAATAGTTAAAATGGTAAATTTTATGTTGTGTATTTTACATAGTAATAAAACAAAGAAACTTGTTTTTGAGAAAAAAATAAAAGCATAGACTAGTTGTGCCTGGGTTCTAATGTCATTTCTACCACTTCCCATCTATGTGACCTTGGACAAGTCATTTTGGTTCTCTTTTCCTCATTGATAAAATGGGAAGCTTTATAACTACCTACCATATGGAACCTGTTATAGATCTGAAATGAGTTAATGGCTGCAGAGTGCCTTGTAGAGCTGGCACATAGTAAGCATGTTGTAAATATTTGTTATTAATCTGACCAGGGGTTCAACTGAAGGCAATTTTACTTCCTAGGGGATACCTGGCAACATCTGGAAAGATTTTTGATTATCGCAATTGAGGGATTCCACAAGCATGTAGTCAGTAGAGGCAGGGATGCTTCTAAAGCATTATATATGATTCAAGATTGGTTCTCACAACAATCAGTTTTCTGGCCTCAAATGCCAATAGTTCCAAAGTACCTGATTTAAATGCGCACATAGAGAAATGTGCTTCATCTAATGAATGTGTAGATTAAGATAGGTCAGATGGAAATTTTGTTTTGTCAAAAGTAGTTAATGTCAATGGCATATAGAGAACATGTATTAGACATTGTGGGGAATATAAAAGAAAAAGATGTTGTCCTGGAGGAGTTTGAATAAGGAAGAGCTCTGTATATTTGGGTTAAGAGGGAAGTTTTTGACCAAGAGATTTTTGTAATCTTTTTTGTTTTAATAAGAGGGTGATCTAGGGTCACCCACACTACCCACAATCATGCTCGTTCAAATGCCAACACTGCTGGTTCCCTGTGAAGACTCAACTTAAGTGAACAGTGTATAGTTGCTGCACACGTCTGAATGTGTCTTGTGTTTGGGTAAATTCTACTGAATAAATATCTTAAAAGGAATCATTGTCACAAAGAGAAACAAAAATTGCTTGTTACAAGGAAAAGCACAGACACAAGAGAAGATATTAAATCTCCTTGTATTCAATCACCCGTATACCAAAAGGAAAAGGGGTCTCCTTTCCCACTTTTCATTGAAGGAGTTATTGTATTCTATTCTAAAACCTTATATCTGTATAATCAGCCAAATTCAGATCACGGAATCCATTGATGTACACAATGGCTCACCACAAAAGGGGCTCTATAGATTTGCTACCAGTAAAGCTATGGGAAAGAACCCCTGTCCCACCACACTATCTTTTGCCTTTAGGCTCATGATTAGAAGCCTCTCAAAGGTACAACAAGCCTTCACTAGGTCCTTGTGCATGGCAGTTGTCCTTTAGGATTGGACAATGAGGGGTCTGGTAGGGCCCCGCAGGACGTAGACCCCCTAAAGGTTCAGGTCCTTGGAAGCTAAAGCATGGTGATGGGAGATCATAGGATGGAGGTACACCCCACCCCAGGCTGCCACCTCTGCCCACTGTCCTCCACAGCTATGACTCCTTGATAACTTAAGTTTATTCAGTACATATTAGGACAAGGAATTTCATTAGACACTGTAGTACGGGAAACAGGAGAAGTAGACCAAGAGCATGTCCAGTGCATTCTCAGTATGCAGGGATAGAGGCCTATCATAAATCACTCCAATAAAAGATAGGAAGTGACAAGTGGAAAATAAATATATATGGGGAAAATGATATGGGATTTCAAAATAGAGCTTTTGCTCCCGTGGGGAGTTTGAAGAAATCTTTTGGAGAAGGTGGAACTTTGGCTTCTAATACAAACATAAGAAAAAATGTCGACAAGTTAAAATGAAGCTGGAGTATATTAAAAGACACAGATAAAAGGTTCCTAGGATTTGTGGAGAGTCGTGTAGGCAAGTAGTCAGCTGGATCGATTGGGATGAGCTCCTAAAAACCTCCCAGGCCAGAACGTGTTTAAGCGGTAGAGAATCATTGGCATTTTGAGCAGAGGGGAAGTAGCCACCAGACCCAGAAGACTGTTGGGTGTAAGGTGTGCTGGAGAGCTAGAAAGGGCCCCCGCTGAAAGCGAAGGAGTGGGCAGATTGGACCAATGTCGCAGATGGAGCATCTGGCAGGACACATGGAGGATGTGACTGCAGCAGCTCCCGTGGCACCAGGACTGGACGTTGGGAAGCCGGGGTGCTGGACCCTTATGTTTTGGGATCTGTTTCTATTTCTGTTACTTAAACCAGCTACAAGTTTTTTGGCAAATTATTTCACCTCAGTGCCTCAAACTCTTCATCCAAAAAATTAGGATAAGAGTCTTGCTCCTCATACACATGAGCTGAAGATTAAGTGCACGTCATACTGAGGATTATCATCCCACAGCATCCATTACTGTGCTCATTCATTAACTCAATAGAACGTCTGGCTGCTGTAATTATTGAATGTAACATGAGGGTGGACTGGGAGGATGCACTTCTGGACCACGATGGAATGACGGGGATTGTTAGGAATAAAGAATTACGCCAGGTAAAGACTGGTCTTTTGTTTTTCTCATGGCACTTCTGGGGGGCGGGAATGCTGGAGCCTGTCACAGAAGAGGGACAGGATGAGACTCGTGCACCATCACCTTCAGAATGGTCCAGCCATCTGTGTTCTTCTTACTTTCAGTTCCCAAAACACTGATTTTACTGCCTGGGCATTAGCTGCATTAAGTTTTACCAACTTCTAAGACAGAGTGATTGCCTCACTTTTAATGGGGAGACTGGGGTCCCAAAACTCTAGTCCCAGGTGATGGTTATAAGGGCAAGCTGGACACTAACATTAGAACACTAAAAGTGTATCTTTTAAAAGGTAAACAACTAAAACTATGGTCTTATGGAAAATTATCTGTGTGCACTAGGGGTTGTTTGTGTTGGGGGGAGAGAAGAGAAACTGGGGTTATCCTGGAGGAAGACAACCTACCTCTTATTTCAAGCTCCAGAGAACTCAGAGCGAAAATGCTATGCTCTACCTCCAATGCCCCATTCAGCACTCAGGCTGTTGTAATTTAATGCATGCACAAGAATGAAATCAAGCTTTCAGGTAGTAGGGCAGATTTAAAAAAGAGAGAGGGCGAGAGAGAGAGAGGCAGGCTTTATCCCTATAAGATTAAACAATCATCAGGATTTAAAAGTTTAATCTGCTGAAGTTCAGCTCAGGATGGGGTTTAGAGTCCTAAAATAATTGGATGCAGCCTCAGGCTTTGAATGGCAGAGCTATTGGTGTGTGTGTGTGTGTGTGTGTGTGTGTGTGTGTGTGTGTGTGTGTTGCTGATGTAGGCGAGGTCTCTCCTTTGCAATGTGCTATGGCAGGAGGAATAAAGCCACCAGCTCCCTACCATCCCCCCCATTGGTCCCTCCATGGCTGACTGGATGCAGCTTCTGGGGGTGGTTGTACCCATGAATGTGTGCTATTGTTTCAGGCACACGTCGGCCTTAAGAAATAGCACAAAACAGACTCATCCTTATTCAGTGCAGGGCCCCTCCATCACGCTGACCGGCCCTTCCAGGTCACATGCCCCAGGCCTTGGCAGACAGGACGCAGCTGCCTCAAATCTGCTGTCTAACATTAGCCGCGGTTTGAAAACCCTGACAGCGTGCTGAACTTACAAGGCGCTGCAGGAAAAATAGATCTGGGGGTCAGGCACTATGTTCTCCCAGGAACTGTGGCTAGAAAATGAGAAAAAGTGTGCTGTGGTTCGGAAATCTAAGCAAGGCAGGAAGCGCCAGGAGCTGCTGGCCGTGGCCCTGGGGGTGAAGGTAGGACTGAAAGGCGCCTTTCTTTGGCCCCCTCTCAAACTCTTTGCCTGTTCACAGATCTCCTCCCTGGTCCAAAGGGCCGCCCTGACACACAACGACAACCACTTCAACTATGAGAAGACACACAACTTTAAGGTAAGCGAGCCCTGCGTTCCTTCTGCTGTTATAAAGGGCAGGTGGAGAGTTGCAGGTTTGGTTTCCATTGGTCTCTATACAGTCATGAGACGACACATTCCTTGGCTACCCATGGGGAGCTACTCGCTTTGTCCCCGATAAAACTGGACACCTCAGAAAGCTGTCTGCTTGATGCCGATGCCTAGAAACACTCCGATATGTGTGCTAACTCAGTTCTGGACAGTTGGATCCATTTCCTTTTCATATTCCCATGCTCAATGAAAGCAAAACGGAGCATGCTCGGTCTGTGACATTTAGAGATCTTCTAGTAAATGCTGAGCAGTAATTTTCCGCTCAGAGCAGCAGTAAAGAATGTTGCCATCTCTGAGCGGGTGAAAACAGTTGCGCGTTTCACATGTTGTATTCTGTCTTGTTTTCAGTGATGCTGGCTTCTTTGGTTTATGTGTGAACAGCTGTGAAAGCAAACAATGACAGGAGACACCAGCCAGTAGCTTTTGTCGTTGTGCTGGGTGCAGGGAGCGCCCTGGCAGCCTGACCCTGTCCACCAGGCCAAACAAAAAATATAGAAAGGTGGTGGGAGCGAAGGGGATTTTCCCATGTGCATTTATCACCTGGAAATATTGGCATCTCCAGTCCAGCAGTGGCCTCTGTCAGGGCAGTCGGCCTATTTCCTTTGCCCTCATGTGTCGTAAGAAGGACTGGAAGGAGATTCTGATACCAAATTCTGTGAGATGCTGTTCGGTGCAGGAGTCACTGGGCAGAAGTAGAGCTTTTACCCCAGGAAATGGGTGATAATTGGGAACTTGGAGAGAATGGAGATGAAGGACCCAGGAAGAATAAAAGAGGGCAGCAAATGCCTTTTTTGAAAAATGTGTTGTTTTACTGTTAATTTGACAAATCTGAACCAAAACATTCATAACATTTGATATGCTTTGAAAAGAATCACACTCTATAGTTTTTGACATAACCATGGACAAGTAGAAAATTAATACTACATAAGGCTTTAAAATATATCCACATTGTGTATTATTGTAGTATTCATTCACATACAAATTTGACTACATGCCATTAGTTTTATTTTTCTTTCATTATTTTATTCAGGCAGGAGTCATTCAAAGAAAGGCAAATTAGTTTTTTGAGGGGGGGCGGTTACAACATTGGTTAATATAAAAGTTATGAATTAATTGTTCTTTTATCTCCTGTATACAATAATGAATATAAAAAGTTCTCCCTTAGTAGTCCAAAACAGTAGCTCCTGTTCTTAAAAATAGCCAACATGAAGAGGAACCAAATAGCTAATCTGTGGTTTCAAGGAACGTCGAACAGACTTTTCCTTTAGGGTCAACAACCCTAATGACTTTTGGGAATCCTTTGTCACAGGTGACCAGGGAGATCTTTATCCTGTTGCTTTCCAATCCTTAAGGACAAATGTGTGTCTATTAACTATATATTCCTGGTAGTTTGTTCTGTTTTCCCTGCTTCTGTTTTTAGAAAGTCAGTGGCCCAGGCATTCGCATGCTATAATTGAACTGAGGAATGGAATTATTCAGTCCTCCACATTTAGCATTAGGGTAAAGAATTGTGTTATAGAGGACCTTATAGGCTCTTGATAGAGTGGCAGGTCTAATTTAGAGCATAAAAGGCCTTTAGACTTTTTTTTTATTTGTTTGTTTGTTTTCCTTAAGAAAGTGTTTTCTGACTTTTGGCAGAAATCCCTGATTCTTTACATCCTGTGGTTGCTCTATCATAAATGGGAGGGTAGATCTTGGACTTGCAAATTCTTTTCCTTCTTCTTGAAAATTTCGACTCCTCGGAGTTTAAGATACAATTGGAATTATGCCCTACCAAGATAGGACTTTGCATAGATCACTTCTCTCTGTATCTGTTGCATCTGAGCTTGTGTGAAACACACACAAGCACATTTAATTGAGACTTCCAAACACTTTTTAATCTTAGATCGCTCTTAAAACAGAGATCGTTAAATCTTATTTCATTAGTAGTGCTGTTGTTAACATGATCTATATTAAATATCAATGAAGAACATGAACAACTTTTACAATTTTTGCTTAAGAAGTCAGTCTCTGCTCTATGATTCCTTCCAACTCACTGCTATTGAGAGAAGATGAGACAGAGAACAGACAGGCTGTTGGCGAGGAGTACACAGCCAGACAGGCACGAATCTCTTCCATGTTTAGAACAGACGTCTTCAAGTAGCTGTGTCACTCGACTGTGGTTTTCAGTGGTACTGTTCGTGCCATTGCCCTTAAGAATGAGTGGTGGGGGGAAGGTGTCATTCCCTGCCCCTCCCAGCCCCCCACCAACGCTCAGTGGAAACTTTGCATGGTCTTTGGAAGAACATTCTAAAAGTAGGTATGTGCAACAAATAGAACAGAGTATTTAACAACACAGCACTGAACCAGAGGAAAGGTCACTCTTGTGAAAGGGGCCCCACTGCTTAGAATTAGTGTAATTTTGTCTTGATTTCACACTTCTTATTTATGTTGATGCCTACTAGGCTTTCTTCTGAAACTTCTTGATTTATATTTTTTTGAGGATGTGATATGCGTAAGTGTTGAACAAGGAGTGGTCACATTTTCATCAAATAAGCCTCGCTCAGCCCCATCTGAATGCTCACCTGGAGGGCTCCGCCAGCAATTATAACCAGCCAGCAGATTGATGCCTCACTTGATAACAAAGATTTTTTTGACCCCCAAGACATCCCCCCCAGCCCCAGATAAAAGCCCTAGCCTCCTCTTTCCAGGAATTTCAACAAGAGAAATGAATGGAAACTCCCAACACTAGACAAATTGGGAATTCTGTTCTTGCAGAAACTGCCCTGAGTGCATACCCACTGTCCTTGCTTTCCAAACAAAGCATTCCTAGGGAAAGCCAAAATCCAGCTCTGGAAACATAAACTTTTAGATCCCATTGAAATTGTCCTTCATTTCATACAATAATTATGTACTTTTCAATGCTATTTGTAGATGTAACTGTTGCTAATTTAAATGCTAAATTCTTTGGGATTACTTGTACATACTAGGCTCTAAGAGGTATTTGTTGATGGGATGATGAAATTAACAGACTCCTTTCCTATTGGGAAAACCACTGTGTTACTTAACATTATTTCATGTTATTTTTACATCTACACCTCTGTTTAGCTGACTTGGAGAGTCTCTTTCCTATAAATGGAATAGCTCTCTTCCACGTCTACCTGAACCAGCTGATACCTCGTAGCTGAGCTCTAAAAATCTAAAAAGCTTCAAGCCAGTGAAAACCAGAGGCCCAACAACCTGCTCAGTTGTCCTTCCTTTCCCAGGTAGTGTGGGGATAAGGGAGCTGTGGCCAGCTTGGCACTCTGTGACTTTACCTTTGGCAAAAAGCTTAGCCATATAGCCCAGCCTCAGTTTCCTCATCTTCAAAATGGAATTATTTTAAGGTTTAAAGAATATATGTCAACCACCTATGATCTCTGGCACACAGAAGTGTTCATCTAATGTTGGCAACTATTAT
Source organism: Scalopus aquaticus (assembly GCA_004024925.1). Taxonomy (NCBI): domain Eukaryota; kingdom Metazoa; phylum Chordata; class Mammalia; order Eulipotyphla; family Talpidae; genus Scalopus; species Scalopus aquaticus. Next base: position 12,122 of record PVIJ01003712.1, read on the forward strand.
TATCTTATTATTTGTCTTTTTGTCTCTCAAATGTGCTTCCTGTCCTCATGCTTTTCTTTTTTTTCTTTTTTTTTAAAGATTTATTTATTTATACATACAAGCTGGGGTACAGGCCAGAGGCATGGGGCGGCGAGAGGGCTCACCAGAGACAGAGCGGGGAGCAGAACAGGCAGATCAGAAACACACTGCTGAGGGGAGCAGCGGGCGAGGCAGGGGAGGTCTGGCGCACCATGTGGGATTCTCCCCGGCTGGGCGTCGAACTCGCATCGAGAGCTGCCGACAGCTCCGCTGCGCCGCCGGGGAGATCCCCTGTCCGCATGCTTTTCTACCCTCACTTCACTAACTAGATGTGATTGAAAAAGACATGAAAGCTCCTTCTAGGCACAGCAAAAGACAGGAGTGAAGACGTGGAGTCAGAAATGAGGCAGGAGTGACTAGGGTGTGAGGGAGAAACCAGGGGCAGAGAGAGGCGCCCACTTCACATCCTGATAATCAGGCAGGGTGGGTAGGCAGAAGGTGCAGACTGGTAACACTTGCGTGCTTTCTCCCTAGCGGCCTTGGATGCTTTTTCCACTCAGTCCACTGGTGTTGTCAGGTTTCGCCATCTGCACAAGTGTGTACATCACTCACTCCTTCTACCAAATTCTCCCTCCGCCCTGGGACTTCAGGGACACTCGTGTCTATGGATGAATATCAGAGGCCCAGAAAGTTCTAAAAGTCAGAGCTAACCACTCTACCCCACCCCACCCCATGATCCAAACCCCCCACCCATCCCCATTACATCCCCCTCCAGGCCCCTTGCCCAGCCCCTGTCCACCCCTTCCATCCCCCTGCCCAACCCTCTTCCAGCTTTACCTTTGTCCATAGCACTGATCACAGCTGACATGGTACATAGTTACTTGTATGTTTGCCTTCTCCTTGCCAGATAGAAACACCCTCCTCCCATACCTGAGTTTGAGTTATTACAGGAATTTTTGTCTTTTTTACTTCCTGCAGAAACCCCGGTGTCTAGAGCAGGACCTGGCCCCACGCAGGGTGTCATCTCTAACAGTGGCTGAAATCATGTGTAGCAGGTCTCATGCCCTCTCCTCCCAAGATTCACTCTCCCTCCTCATTCCCACCTCACAGTGTGCCCTCATTGGTGGCTTCCTGCATTTGTGTGGCTTGTGCTCAAGTTCTTCCTGGGAGCGGCCCTTGTCAGGGTCACAAACAAGGCTGGAGATGAGATAGTATCAGACTATGTCAGGCCCACCCTCACAGCCCCTGGGCCCGAACCCTGGGTATCTCGCAGGAAGGGGTGGCGAGGGGGGCACATGTGCACCACTTTGCTCCTAGTGTCCCGGCTCTCTATGCGGTGACTCTCAAAAGTGGCCCAGTCTGAACATAAATGGCTACCTGACTTTCCCTTTTGTGTCCCCCACTCTGGAAAGACAGAGGCTACTGCAGAAGCTTCATGGGGTATACCATGTACACACATATGCTTTTGCAGCCAGCTACTTCTAAACATGCCTTCACACCCCATAAGACCATAGGATCAGAACCAGAAGTTCCGGAGGCTGAGCATGTTCTAATGTCCCTCCTGGGACACCTGTCCAGGATGTGGCGACACCATTACCTCCGAGGTGGGGCTTTGTGGCTCATCTGTGGCTTATATAAGTCTATGTTTGCATCCTTATCATGGTAGTCGTCATTTGCTTTGGAACAAGCCACCTTTGCTTCCCACATGCATACCAACCCTGCTTCTCACCATCCTCCTTTATCTCATAAAAATGTATGAAACCTTCGTCCCCTGCATTTAGCCCGTCTCGTGTCCCAGCACACTTGCGGTGGCCCCTCGCCCTGTCCTACCCGCCTTGTCCCACTTCTGTGACCTAGGAACAGCAGCAGTGGCTGTCACACCTGAAATTTGGCACAGGGAAGAATCAACTTCAGAAATGACTGTGGTTTTTATTTTGTTTCTTCTGTTTAATAAACAGAAATGGCTGTTTTGGCAGAAACCTATCTGGAAGGAACAACTCAATTTTTTGCCTCTAGTGAAATGAAGACTCAGTGTGAGGCTGGAATAAATAGGTTTGGAGATTCTGGGCTTTATGAAGAAAATATGGTTCCCAGTGAAGAAGAGTCTTTTTGATTACCTCCTACTATCGCCTGGTTCCAGTATTAAAGTTATTAGAGACTCTTTATTTTCAAGTCATAGAATGCCTGGAAACTGTCCTGAGTGAAAAAGAGGCTGTTAGACAGGAGGCTCTAAGAGCCCCAGTGTCTGCTCAGAGCACAGGCAGGAGAAGAAGGGGGAACTCCATGTACACCTGGGCCCAGTTCCCCCTTCTCTTCCCCACCTTCCTCCTGTTTCCCTCCCTCCCTCCTTGCCACTCTATTATCCTCCCTTCTCTGGGTGTCAGCCTCATTGTTCTCTCCCATCCTGGGCCATATGGCCTGCAGATTATGGCTAATGATAACTCCCTGGTTTATATGTTACAAAACCAGCCACAAAGTCCCAATTCCAAATTTCCAGAGAAAAGTTAAATAGTTGACTTGGGCCAAAGTGCCTGCCCTACTTGGGTAACTCAGGCCATGGAGTTCACCGCTGTAAGCCTACAGATGTTCAGCCTAGGGGCTGAACAGTGTCCAGGTTACATGTGAAAAAAGGAGAGGAAAAAATTAGAGCAGAGATGTCCGCTCTAATTCCTTTCTTCTGGTTTTAAAGAATTCCTCTTGAAATTTCTCATCAAAGGTTATTTTCTTTCCACTGAGTTCTGTTTGAAGTAAATCGTGAAGTTTCTCAGAGGCTAGCTACTATTACTAATATTAATATCTGCAGACCTAAGCACAAGTTAGTGTTGTCATCTGTCCGTGTAGAAGTAAGAGTCTTTATTCTTCTGGTCCAGTTTTGATAACATGTTCCTGTAACTATTGTGCCATCTTGCAGCCAGGAACAGCCCTCAACAAAATTGGAATAAATGAGGTTGGTCTCTGACAAAAGCGCCAAGCTGCTCCCACAGGCGATTCCTTCTCTGTCGCCAGAATCTGACTGAAAATTTTTATCTCCTTGGCATGTTCTTATGTAAATATTGGGACACTATCATTGTAATCCTTTAAAAACCAGCAAAGCCTGGTGAAAGAGAACAGGCATTCACAACAAAGCCTACAGGGGCGCCTTGCTGAGGCCCCCATCAGGGAAGGGGTGTGCCTAGCGGTTTCACAAATGTAAATCATCTGCTCCTATATCAAATGCTTTACTGTTATTAATTTATATTTAAGTTGTTTTATTCCAAAGAACACATAATTCAAAAGGACTATTCTTTGACTAAATGGCTGATTCTGGCCTTTGAAATCCAGACAAACATGCCTTTTATGTTTTGTGGGAGGGGCAAAAAGCACCAGTGATGACTGTAGATATTAGTTGGGTATTTTTCACAGTTCTAACCAAAGAGGAGACTATTAAACATTCATTCCTTTATGCAGCAAATATGGGCTGAGGGCCAGCTACGGCCAGGCACTGCCAGGTGCTAGACACACAGTAGTTACAGAGGAGTCTCAACTCTTCCTCCATTGACTGGTTCTCAACTAGAGTGGTTTTGCTTCCCAGCGGACATTTCTCATTGTCTGGAGATATTTTTGATTCTCATGACTGGGGGATGCCAGTGGGAACTAGTGGAGGCCAGGGCTGCTGCTGACATCGGCCAGCGCCAGGACAGGCCCCACGGCAGAGGGTGGGTCACCAGCAGCGGTACTGAGGCTGAGAAACCTTGTAGGCGGCAATGGGGGCCTCTGGCATTTTTTGAACAGAGAAATGTCAAGAGAATGTTGATGCTGATGGCCTCATAAATCTGAGAGGAGGTGAGCTAGCTCAAGAATGTGTCACTTTATGCAATGGGCAGGTCCTCAAAAAGCTCTGTGGCAATTGGTGTTTTAGAGATTAAATCCTGTTTGAAATGTACAGCTGCTGAAGAGACAAAACTGTGGGTGAGCAGCTCCATAGCTGAGAAGCCCAGCTCTCCTGCAACATCTGCCGAAAGGCCTCTCAGGGAAACCCTGTTGTGTCCAGACTGAGTAATGCCCCTGGGCTATTTCTAATTCCATCTGAAAAGGTTCACTTCAAGGCCAGTATTTCATCTGATCCTGCAAAGAGGGAAAAGTCCCAAGTTTAACCTAATTGCTCACACAAGTTCAATGTCATAAGATTATAGGAAATGCAGTAGACAGTAGGAAAATCCCTTAGCTGAGTTTCCCACTTGCTGCTGACCATCTGTGTGCCCATGGACAAGCTGGCCACTCTACCCCTTGAGTTGACTCAGGGCAACAGCTGGATTTGGTGATCCTCCTAAGGCCCAGCGAGTTGCTTACCCACAGTTTTGTCTTTTCAGCAGCTGTACATTTCAAACAGGATTTAATCTCTAAAACACCGATTGCCACAGAGCTTTTTGCCCATGGCATAAACTTTGCCCCTCTGCACCCCTCTTTTATCCACATAAAGGACCTACCTTTGACCCAAAAAGTTCTTTTCAATTCAAAGCAAAAGAATTAATTAAGTTAATTAAGTTTAATGTAAATGATAACAAATTAAGGTGATGCCATTTTAGTCCATACCACCGGTTTGTGTGCGCATTATGTACCCCGGCCAACCCTGCCACCCTTCCGAGGGACATTTACCAACTTGTGGGAGACATTTATGGTTGTTCCAACTTGGGAGGAGGGTGTTACTGGATCTAATGAGGCCAAGGATGCTGTTAAACATCCCCCAATGCACAAAGACTTATCCAGCCCAAAATGCTAGTAGTACGAAGGTCAAGAAACCCTGATGTGTAGTGATAGAAAAAGCAAAATCTCTCAGCTGTAGCACATCATAAATAGCACTTTCTGTTTCTTACACTCTAGAACTCGGGCTGAGCTGATTATACACTTGGGTGGTGTCTACATTCGCCCCTCAAAACATACTTGTTATAAAACCACCAGGGAGTACCGCCTTCCAGATTCAGCAGATGTGAGACAAATAACATCCTGCTCATTTAGAAAAAGCCAAGTTGGGGGATAGTTGCTAAACACTTGAGATTTTTCTGGACAATACTTCTTGCTCTTGTTTTTACTAAGTGGCCATTCCTGGGCTATTTGTCAAATATACCTTATCTCCTGTAATATCATCTTTTTCTTTTTGGTGTGGGTTTTGAATTCCAGGCAGACCAGGCCCAGTATAATAGTCTTGGACAGACATTCTTCCTGTCTGGGGTATTTTCTTCCTGTCTAGGGTATTTTAGTTACTGCCCTAAAGATTTTAAAATGTTGCTTTACTGAAAAGATACTCTTGAAAATCAATAAACTTCAGAGAATGGAAAAAGCTGATCAAAGACTTTTCAAGATATGGGGTATTACATTGGGAGAGTAGACCAAGTCATCCCCAAATAAAAGAAGGCACCCTGGGCATTTACATATAGTCTACTATCTGGAAATTGTCTTTGTGAACCCAAAAGAAAATCGAATATATCGGGCGTGAAAATAAACAGTGGCCCATCACAAAGAGGAAATTAGGCAGTGGGCCTAAAATAATGTTTAACTAACTTTATCTTCCTGTCTGTCCCCATTTTTCTTTTGTGGGAATGTGTATTTGTGGGGACACTCAGAGCTATTTGCTAATCACAAATATCTGCCTGCATTTGTTGGGCTGGAGAAATGTGATTGAGCACAGTGGGGATACACTGATGGGAAAGGGTGTTGGTAAATATGGACAAGACTACTAAGCACTAAACGCAATTTGGGCATGCTTATTTATTTTTAAAGATACTGGCCCAAAACGTGAAATTTTAGAAAATCTGTGACCAGCATATCCTGTATATTCTGAAACATTCAGTAAGCCAGTTTCTATTTCATCAGTGTGTAGTAAACACTGCAGCTACTCTTAGTTCTCAAGAGAAGCACTGATAGCAGGCAATCTTATCATTTTGTTGACTTGAGAGGAAACTATTTTAATGTTTCATCTTTAAATATGATGCTTAATATGTATATTTCTAGATACCTTTAACCAACTATTTTTAGGAGGGTTCCCTCTACTCTTTGTATACTATGTGTTGGTTGTTATTAACGAATGTTAAGTTTTGATTGTTGGTATTCCAATTTTTGAAATGTTTATGTGGTTTTTCCCCTTTGTTTTGTTATGGTGATACGTGCCAATAGTATGTTACCTACTTCAGAGCTCTGAAATAAACCCTCCTTGGTCATGACGTTTTAAAAAATGTTACATTTAGAAGAATTCTTCTAAGGATTTTTATATTTATGTTCATAATTGAAATTAACCTATAATTTTATTTTCATGTACTGTTCTTATTTGTATTGTTTTTGAATCAAGATTATATTTGTTTCATAAAGCAAATTGTGAGCTTTTCTTTTTTTGTACACCACTCTGGAATAGTTTATATTGGCTAAAGATGATTTGTTTCTTTAAGATTTAATGAAACTTAATAAAATCATTTGTTATCAGTAACTTGAGGGTAGCTGTTTTAGTCAATAATTATTTAACAGTTATAATTAAAGTTAGGTGTTATATATTATTTTGATTCATTTTTGATCATTTATATTCTTTAAGAAAATTATCCCTTCCACGCAATTTCTTTCTTATTCGGGCATAGATGTGCTCTGTATATACACATATGTGTATGTATTCATCTATATTATATTATTGTATCTGTATTAATGTCCATTCTTCTGTTTGTGCCTTCTTTATTGATTTATTGTGCAATCTTTTTTGATTTTTTAAAGTACCTTGCATTTTTAATCGTTTATTTTCTCGTTTCTTTCTACCTTATTATGCTCTTTACTATTTTTTTCCTTTTATGCCATTGTTTTTCTTGCTTCCTAAATAGTATGCTTAGCTTATTCATTTTCAACTTCATTTTCTAATATATGAATTTAAAGTTTCTGTGTCCCACAATGAGAGTTTTCTTTGTCTTTCAATCCTAAATGTTTTATATTTCTAAAGAAGTCTGCCAAGATTTCTTCTTCACTGTATTTAAAATAATTTTAGGGGTCCTCTCTGGTGGCACAACGGGTTAAGTCACAGCACTATGAAGCTATCCAGGGCAGAACGAGTTCAGTCCCTGGCCAGGGAGCTTCCCACATGTCACAGAGACCTCTCCTGCCTTGCCCACTGCTCCTCTCAGCAGTGTATTTCAGTCAGTCTGCCTATTCTGCTCAGTCTGCACAGTCTGCCACCCTGTCTTTGGTGAATCCTCTCACCCCCCACACGTCTGGCCTACACCCCACCTTGTATGCATAAATAAATACACCTTTAAAAAAAAACATAATTTTAAATTTCCACACATACTGGGACTTGACTATTATTCATTTTTAATGTTACTGCTTTTTAGTCAGAATATGGTCACTATAGTATCAATTCCTTTGTATATGTTGAGGTTTGATTGTGGTCAGATTATTTAAGTGTTCCTTGTGTTTTTTATAAAAAAAGTTTGTACTCTTTAAATTTCTTGATATGAGATCTCTTTTATATTAAGTATATTATATATATATATATATATTTGATCTATTAGTTCCTGTGAATAGACATTAAAATTGTTGTTATTATAGATTTGTTCATTTCTCCTTATAACTCTTCCCATTTTTGCTTTGTATTTTTAAGACCATGTTGATATATACATAAGCTCAGGATTCTTATATCTTTATGGTAAAGTTAAATCTCTAATTATTATATAATGACATTATTACAAATAATGAAGACATTTTATATCAGTATATCTATTTTGGGTATCTGTTGTCTCGAATTTACTGACTATATCTTTTTCTTGTACCTTTAATTTCAACAATTTCTACCACATTATGCTTTAAATTTTATTGCAAACGTTTTTAAAATATCTGAAAACTTCTCTCCTTTCTTTGATGAGATAGTCATGTGTTTATTATCATTAGAAACACATAAGGATTTTTATTCTTTTTTTCTCTTTTTACTGTGGGTTTTTATTGTTTTGTTTTTCTCCTTTTCTACTTTTTATTTGACTGGATCAATTATTTAGTTCTCTTATGCATTTTTTTAAGTTTATGAATTCTCTTCCACTGTTTGTGTACACTGAAAATTCTACAATAATATATGCATAATTTGACTTAAAATTTTCTGCAGTTAATTTGGAACTTTTTCTACATCCCCCAAATTGTATGTACCTTAGGATGCTTTAATTCTTTTAAGTCTCTCTAATCTTCCATATCATTTTTCACCCTGTTTTTGAGTTCCCTGAAATTAGTTATCTTGTTGCTATTGTTATTTATTTATATGCAGGGCTTGACTAGATTGGCCCATGTTTCCTAATTTCTTGATCGCCCATAGTTTCTTGAATCCTATTCTTTCCCACTAGGTTCATTTTGCTTCGTGCAGAAGTACAATATCCCTTCCTATTTCTTCGAGTGAGGATCTATACGTGGAAATTCTTGCCATTTGCCTGGAAGTATCTTTACTTCACTCTTGCTCTTGAATATTTATTAGCTGGGAATAGAAGTCAGGTTGGCAGTAATTTTCTCTGAGAACTTGGATGAAATTAGCCATCATCTACTCGTTTCTTTCCACTGAGAAATCCGTTTTTACCCTAGTTGTTCTTTTGCAGGTATCCTGGTTTCTAGGGTTTTGCTAATCTTCTGGTATTCTGCAGAAACCTAAATAACATAGATTATTTTTTATTTATCTTTTTTGAGATTCATTTAGCTTTTCTTTTGTGTCTTTTATTAATCCTGGGAAAATCTCAACTAGTTTCTTTTTTGAATATATGCTCTAAACCCCATCATCTGTCAGCTTCTCAATGTCAGCACTTCTTCACTTCTCTCTCTTCTGCATTGCCCTTCTCTTTTATTTTTTATATCAAGCCTACTGACAAGTCAACATGCCCTACTATCTTTCATATTTAAAACAAAATTCCTCACTTGATTCCATATCTCCCTTGACCTACCTTCTTTTTCTGCTATACACAGCAGAATGGGATTTCTTAATGAAGCTGCTACATGGTTCTCTGCTTCCATTCCTCCCATTTATTCTTCGGTTCACTTGAGTATGACCTGCCCGCGCTAATCCAAAGAGACTGCTCTTGTCAATATTACTAATGAGTTCCATGTGTCTTCCAGTGCACAGCATTCAACAGTTGTCCATTCCTCCCCTAAAATAAGTTTTAGTAGGCTTCTGAAATTTTTTTCTCTCTTGGTTCTCTCTAAACGTTGGAGCACAAAGAACTTAGAATTGGGATCTATTCTCTTTATTTTCTACTCTCTATCACGCATAGATTTTATACACACCCACAATTGTAAATACCGTTTATGTATCAGAGATGACCAAATGTATACCCCAGCTCTCACTCCTCATCTAATCTATTGAATTATTTGTGAATTACTGCTCAGCCTGAACACTTGGAATCTTAGCAGCCTCTAATCTATTGAATTATTTGTGAATTACTGCTCAGCCTGAACACTTGGAATCTTAGCAGCATTTAACCTTAAGCTGTACGAAGTTGAGTTCTTTTTATCTTATTAAATTTTATTGATTTTTTGCATGTTTACATAATGTCTAATTTGGGGGAAGATGAATTCTTGGACTTCTCTGCAAAAAAGTGTCTCTTTCCTATCTCAGCAAATGGCATCACCGTCAACTTGATTTCTAAAGCTGGCATCTAGGAGTCATTCCTGATTCTGTTCTTCCTCAAAGACTTGACATTTATTTTATTACCAAGTCCTATATGTTCTAGCTTCAAAATACATCTCACACCCATCACTTACCATCTTCGCTGTCAGTCAGCATCCTGCTCTGGCCTCAATCATTTCTCAAGTAGAACACTGCTACCTACTTTCTGAATATTTTCCACTACTGAAATACTCACATCCCCCTCACTCCTGGATTTCTGGCTTCCCTGGCTTCTGGCTTCCCAGTCACACCAAGGACTTTTGTTCCTTCAGGACCTTTATAGATTCCTTCTGCCTGGAAAGCTCCCTTCCCCTCCCCAACAGGACTAGCTCGTGTCCCCCCTTTAAGTGCCTTGAGCTCACCTTCCAAGAGAGGGCTTCCTGACCATTGGGGGTGACATTGGGACCCTCATCAGTTTCCCTAGTGGCAGCCATATTTTTTATTTTATAGCCCCTTCCAAGCCTCTTTTTTTCCCTTGGAGTAGTGTTATGCTACGTTTTTTTTTTTAAAGATTTATTTATTTATGCACACAAGCTGGGGTACAGGCCAGAGGTGTGGGGTGGTGAGAGGGTTCACCAGAGACAAAGTGGGGAGTAGAACAGGCAGATGGAGGGAAATACATTGCTGAGGGCAGCAGGAGACAAGGCAGGAGAGGTCTGCCGCTCCATGTGGGAATCTCCCCGGCCGGGCATCGAACTCGCATCATCGCTCCCGACAACTCCACAGCACAGCGCATAACCGCTGCGCCATCAGGAGGCCCTATACTACATATTTTTTAATGACCTTGCACTTTCAGCGGTATATTAACAATCAACATTGGCATCATAGTTAACCAGCAGTCCCTTTAGAACATTTCTAGTAAAGTATTAAGAAACCTTTGATTGCTAAATTTAGAAAATGTTCAACTTTTCATAGGAAACTTTACTGAGGAATTCTTTTAGTATTGACTTTAATATGAGTGGGCCTTAGAATGAATCATGGCATTTTGGGCCCAGGAGAATCCAAGTGCTCCCGGGATAGGTTTCTGCCCTCCCACAAGGACTGCTTCGTCACAACGTAATGGCAATTCCTAGCAGCTCAACAGGGAATTGGTAAAAGCAATTCTGAAAGTCTTCCTCATTGTTTTCAAAGCAGAAAGAATAATGGGCAGCTTGCATGTGATAAACTGAAATACAAAAAACTATTATAACTTAATTTTATGCATGGTCATAGTTGCTCCTTTTGATTTAATTTGCTTGCTTTCTCTGCATTGCAAGTCTGTAATTTTTATTAGGAGAGAGCTAGGTCTGTTTTGCTTACCACTTTATGTATGCTCAGTTGCTATCAGGTGTGAATAAATACATATAATAAATGCAAATCTCAGACAGGTGCTATTTGCTCTTAAATAGAACTCTGATGAGCACCTTCCTAAGGTGTGACCATACTTGTCACCCTAATATTTTTGTTAAAAGTAGCATACAACCTGTTTTTAGAAAAATAAAAATGTATGCATTTCTCTTATTAATGGAGGTTTAAAACTTTAGAAATCCTATGTAATGTCTCATAATATTTAATTTTGTAAAAAGTCCCCAAACAGACTATCTTTGGTCACTTTTAGTTGCTTTTGAGCAGTCCCCTAACTCTACATCTTGAAGCTTATTAAAGCTAGAGGGCATACATTTTTATTTTATTTTGGTTTTGCTTTAAATCATGCTTTATTTAATACATGTCCTACCATAGGAGGACCTGTCTGTGAGTAATTAGACATAAGATGATCCTACTTATGATATTTAATCTGCTAAATTACTGGAGGGGGCGCCAAAGAGACTGGCACTTTGGCCAACCAGAAGGGTCTTTTAGCTCACACACACACACACACACACACACACACAAACCACACAGGACCTGCTGAACATGGGTCTGTCTCTGGGGAAGGCACTCGCATGGAACTTATTGGCAGACTGCATTTTCAGCCAACTCTCACTTTTTTAAAAAAGCCTTTTTTTGGAAGTGCCTGCAAGCTTTGGAACCTTTTAATTATCCCATAATCATGTCTTATTTATACCTGCCTGGATCTACAGATGGGGCTACAAAAGGACACTGGAATTGAGCTCTGCCTTCCAGAGCTCGCTGAGTTAAATGCTAGTGTGGCCCTGGGGTGGGGTTACCTTGTGTTTGTCCACACAGTGACTTGTTGGGAGGGTGCGGTGGAGAGGCTCATTCCTGAACTGATTGTAAGGCCCTGTAATCTTACTGTTTCTCCACATTCCTTTCTTTTTTTTTTTTTAAGATTTATTTATTTATGCATACAAGCTCGGGTACAGACCAGAGGTGTGGATGGTGAGAGGGTTCACCAGAGACAGAGTGGGGAGCAGAACAGGCAGATCGACAGAAATACACTGGTGAGGGGAGCAGCGAGAGAGGCAGGAGAGGTCTGCTGTGTCATGTGGGAATCTCCCCGGCCAGGCTTCGAACTCGCGTAGCTGCTGCTGACAGCTCTCCTCAGGGCAGTGCTTAACCACTGCGCCACCAGAGAGGCCCCTCTCCACATTCCTTTCTGACTGTAGCCTAGGGAACGGTAGCTTAGTGGACAATTTGTGAAGCTCAAAGTACATTTTCTTCAGGTCTGTTTGCATTTCCCCCTCAATGGAAAGAAAAGGCCTGGTGAGGGAGGCCCACTCCCGCTCAGCCGTTGTGTCTTCATTTCTGCTATTTGTTATGAAACAAATCTGAGTCACCTGCCTCTGAATTTTCTGACATTTTTCTTCTTTCTGGATCACAGGTCCACACATTCCGAGGCCCGCATTGGTGCGAATACTGTGCCAACTTTATGTGGGGACTCATCGCTCAAGGGGTCCGGTGCTCAGGTAGGTATAGAACATTTATCTTTTTTCATTTACATAAAGTGCCACCATGTCGAGCTGGAGGCCATCTGTAGTGCCAGCAGACACTGAGCAGGTTTTCTATGATCCGGGCAGAGGGGTAAAGGAGGAATCCTGGGGCCCTCGGTGGCCTCTTCAGGCTTTTAATGTTCCCTGCAGCATTTGTAGAGAAGCAGCCAGGCACAGGGCAGGGGAGCACTGGGGGAGGGGGAGGGGGGAGGGGGAGGCAGGGAACTGGTGTGCAGGAGGCTGGCAGGCCTCCAACTCCCCTTCAAATCTTTACTCTCTCTGGGCTCTCTGGCCTTCTCCCAGGTCTCTCCACTGCACTCCGCCACAGGGTCCTCTGCCTCCATGGTTTGTTGTCTGCTGCTACCCTGCGTCCTCTGTGACGCCGCCCTTATGTGCCCAGTCTCTCCGGGCCCAGGTGCACCCACTCACACACACCCACACCCTACTCCAGGTGCCACCGTCAGGCCTGCGTGCAGGGGTCTGCGTGCAGGGTGCTAATAGAGGGAGGGCAGAAAAACCTGATTACCTCATTTACCTTATACCATCTCTCCAGACCTGGGGAATAGACCCAGATTAGCTTTCTGGAAAGGTCACCGCATTGCTGTGCTTCATGGAGAGATTGTTTACTAGAATGAAAAAATACCTCATGTTTATGCAAGGAAAGAAAAATATCCAAGCAAGTATATTTCCTTGGGCACCTGTCTCCTGAAAATAGGCAATAGTCACTTAAAGAGAGAAATTCCAGTGGAATTGCATAGAATAGAAAAGCCACACTTTTTTTCACCCTCACTTTAAGATAAAGAGGAAGACATCAAAATGAAAACACTGGTGAGCATGTACCACATAGCAGGCAGTGAGCTCAGTACTTTCTACTCATAGTGCCTTTTAACTTCACAACCACCTTTGGAGCAGATGTAATTAATCTCCCCCATTAAATAGATGAGGAAACTGAGGCTTAAGACTCATTGTTAATTGCCCTTGGCCAAATAGTAAGTGGTAGAATAATTACTTGACTCCAACCCCATTCTCTGTATTTTCTGCCATCAGGTGAGCCATAAAACTGCACACCTTCATTCGATCTCAGGTAGTTCTAAAGCTTTAAAACACTAGGTGTTTTTCTATCTGAACTGGATGCATTTATCCATTACTGACAGCACACAGCACATCTTATTATGATACATCTAACAAAATAACAGAGTTGCCAAATTAATGTAACCAGGCTTCCAGATTCATCTTGCCATACTTTTTCTGGCAAGTAGCTGTGGCTGGCAAAAAGAACACCCTCCTGTTTGATTGATTGGGTTTCTACCACATCCATGACTGATTTCCTCCTCACTAGGGTATGATTTTTTTTTTACTTTTACAAAATATATAAAATAAAATAGGTTAGTGGTACCGAATATGATGACCTGGTTCCTCTTACTGCCCATTTTAGCTCACAAGATTATGATACCTTAATCCTTTCTCTGCTCAGAAGGGACTTTCTTAGCTTCTACTGTGTAGCTATGGCAGTCAATGGTCAAGATACCTGGGTGGGTCCCCTAGTTCTCTTGTATGCCTGGTGACTCTGCCTGCCTCCAGTCCAGATCCCCAAAACAAGTGAATCAGAGGCTCAGGGCAGCCACTCCAGAAATGTTCCTGATATCCTGATGAACCAAAAAAGACCAAGAGTTACAAAGAATCTCAATTCAACTGCTGAGAAAAGAGGTAGAATATCTGAATTACTCAGGGGTCATTCATTTAGCCTGTCCAGATTATACCTACCACAAACATCCTTGATTGTTGATATTATCCAATTTCAGCAGGAAATTGTCCAAAGTCAATATTATGAGAACTCTGGGATTCATATTAGCTGAGAATAGCAGCTTTCTCTGGGATAAAAGGATTTTTTTCTTTTTTTTTCTTAAATAAACTTACTCTAAGGCTATAATGTTAGTATTCTCCAATGGCCACTATTTATCCTTGTGTTCTCTGAGCAGTGGGAAAACCTGAAACTAACCATTAAAGGATAGGAAGATCAGTCATTGCCTTTTAGTTGCATATTTTAAATTATTTTTTAAACTGGAGTTTATAGCATATGGTATTGCATTAGTTTGCAGAAATGATTATTTTTATATATTTAATTAAAAATATTCATTTTAATAAAATACCAATATTTAACTCTATGTAATCATAATGTTGCTTCAGATATTAAAATGAAACTTATAAGGAAATTAAAAACAAAATTGTCATATGATCCAGCAATTTCACTCTTGGTGTGTAACCAGAGGGACTGACAGCAGGCACTTGAGCAGATTCTTTTATAAAAGTTTCTTTTTTCATGTTCTTTTATTTTTTAATTTTAAAAACTTTTTTTTGAAGTGCATTGTTTTACACCCTTGTTATTGTTTTGACAGTATCAGGTTCCCCTCTCAGGTAGCTTTCCTACCACTGAAGCACCCATAGTCCTCCGTCATAGTCTAATGTGCTCTCTCCATCCCCTCTGCTCTCCTCCCCTTCTGGATGCTTCAGATCTATGGTCAGCTTTCACAGTTTGCCTTTACCTGACCCTTTGTTTGGTTCCTCTATATTCCACATATAAACACTATCTAATGTTTATCTTTCTCCTTCTGACTTATTTCATTGATAATCATCCCTTTCAGCTCCATCCATGTTGCTACAAATAGCATGAGTTTATCTTTTTTGATCACTGAGTAGTATTTCATTGTGTGTATATACCACATCTTCTTGATCCACTCATCTGTTTTTTTTGGGCACTTAGGTTGTTCCATATCTTGGCTGTTGTCAACAGAGCTGCACGGAACATAGGAGTGCAGGTTTCCTAAATTGGAGTTTTTGTGTTCTTTGGGTAGATACCTAGAGTGGAATTGCTGAGAGAACACAGTTAACTAACATTATATGAGATTCAGAAAATCATTTTCAATCATCATTTTTGATGATTTACAAAATTTTATTTTACAAAAGTTTAGATTCCCCTCAAATCCTTGGGTACAGTTTTTTTTATAAAGCAACTAATTATAATACACACTCTCTCACACACACACACACACACACACACACACACACACATGATGTTGTTCTTTAAACCTAGAAAAAAGTATCAGAAGCCACCTTGTTAAGTAGACAGTATATCAACTTTGAACTTCAGCATCAAATTTTCATTTTCCAGTATATAGATTATGATCCTTGTTATTGTTAGAGAAGTTCTATCAGTGGATACCATCTGCTAACATGGCCTTTAACATGTTCATTGAACTTAAAACACCTTTTCAGCTTTGGATCTTGATATGAGCTTTATAAATAATTACTCTAATCATCCCATTATGGGACATTATTATAAATTAAGTTTTGGAAGATGAGTAAACTCTCAGATATTCCCTCTGGTGTCCAGTTAGACATTATTTCCACTCATAGGTGTCAAAAAAAGGTACATTGAAAGAAAAATGGCCTACCCAAGCTGTCCAGCAAGAATGAGTGGAGTAGAAACTGGGCAACTCTCCAGGAAAGGGAAAGAATATGCCAATAGTGTTGGGTCCCTCAGAGCAAAAAATTCAAGATTACTGTAGAAAAAGGAATGTCTCCACAAAAGGAGTATCAACAACTTCAGAGAAACCATGAGCAGAGTCCTAAGTGTCCTTTCTGAACCACAGCTAACTCTGGGCATCCAAACCCAAAAGCCCATATGAGGACCCAGAGGTTTCCAAAAAAGGGAAAACAATATACAAACCACCTAGCTAATTACCTAAACTATCTAAGTGAGATGTTATGGTCTAGCAAAAGAGAAGGTGTAATGAAGACAATGGAATTATGTAAGAGTTTACTGAGTAAAAATGGATTTCATACACATCTTGTGGCATCATCTCTAGTGGAATAGTGGAATGGAAGTTTCATAAAATTACAGCAAACCCTTGGGTGTTTTCTCTTCTTTTCTTTCTTTTTTTTTTTTGTGATAAATAATTTGTGTCCGACTTTGTCAAAAGGGCCAGGCAAAACTAATGTGGCTTCCTTGTTTACAGATTGTGGATTGAATGTACACAAACAATGTTCCAAACATGTCCCCAATGACTGCCAGCCTGATCTCAAGAGAATCAAGAAAGTGTACTGTTGTGACCTCACAACACTAGTTAAGGCTCACAACACACAGAGACCCATGGTGGTGGACATATGCATACGGGAAATTGAAGCAAGAGGTTTGTGAAAGACTCCTTATTATAGGCATTTTATTGTTAATGTTTTTAAGGAAACTTTATAATTGTCAAATTGACTCTCCACTGTTGTTGGGAAATGACCTGCACATGAACAAACTAAACCCAATCAAGCATATCAATTTCTATTTCCTATATAAACTATGCATGTGATGCATTCAACACTTGTTTGCTAAGATTTTATAATGAGCTACTCGTTGAGGATCTGAAATTTCAGTGTTCACCTTTAAGAAATTCACTCCTCCCTGGTGGTGCAACGGGTTAAGTCTCAGCCTATGAAGCTATCTGCAGCCACTGCAGCATGAGTTCGATCCCCAGCCAGGGAGCTGACCCACATGGCACAGGAGACCTCTCCTGTCTTGCCTGCTGCTCCCCTCAGCAGTGTATTTCAGTCAATTTACCTGTTCTGCTCCCCACTCTGTCTCTGGTGAATCCTCTCACCACCCCATACCTCTGGACTACATCCCAGTTTGTGTATGCATAAATAAATAAATCTTAAAAAAAAAAGAAAGGAAGAAATTCACACTATAGTGTGCAAAGTCAGAGAGGCAAATAAATGTGCACAGGTATACTCAAAGCACCGTGGAAGTCAGGGAGGAAGGCTTTTTTTCCACATAAGACCATATATTTCGAATATGATTTGTAACTGGTTTATAAAGCTTTTAAAGTCCTATCTGAGGACAATTAAGAAAGATTTTATGGACACAGGGGATGTTTGAGTTGAGTCTTAACACATGTTCCTATTAAATAAGAGGTTGATCACATATATTACCTGCCAAATAGAAATTCAATCTTAATATCAGTTTTGTTTATCTCAAAGAGGAGTTAAAAGATTTAAAATACCTCTGCAGTGAAAAACCAAGGTGGCAAGGAAGATAGAAACATTTTAAGGAATAGGTTCTTTATATTTTCTTGAATTATCTTTCCTTTATTTATACTTTGTTTGACCATTCTTCAGTATCAGATGTTCAGTGACCTAGTGGCTTGAGTCTGTCTGGAGAGAACTTGGATTGTTGGCTATAATGTGAATAATTAGGATAAGCATAAAGCCCAGAGGCTTTCACCATTTTGCTTGATACCATATCTCCAGTATTGCATCCATTTTGGCTTAATATATTCTACAGATCTTAATGCACTGGCCAATAAAATGAAAAAGAGCATTTTAACTTGTTAGGCAAAGTCTTTTAGGTATAGGAAATTACTCCCTTTTCCAGGAAAGTTGGAAGCTGTAGCTATCCTGTTCCCCTAGTAGTTGTTCATTTAATCTCGGGTTGTAAGAAATGTCTCTTGAATTTTTGACTGTTGTGCTTGGGATCTGGTGAAGATATTAATACAGGGGCAAAGATGGGTAAGATTTGAAGACAAATGTCCTTACTCTGGATGAGTGGCAGGGACATGTGATCTTGACTCATTCTGTATAGAGGGCTCTGCAATTTGAGGTCAGACTCTCCAGAACCTGCGATCAGGGCCAAGGAGAGGCGTGTGCTTCTCTGGAGAAGCTAGGATCATTCCATAATGCCCCTCATAAGAGACAACTGCTAATGAGAGCAAATTTGCCTCTACATATGATGCCTACTGTGTCCACAGGTAGCATAGCACTCAGCATGCCTTGCAATAAGAGCTAGAATAGCACAAATTAGGAATTTACGCAAGGAGAGTCACAGTGAAGGGTTTGGAGCTATAAGTATTGGGGGCAGCACATCTGAACAGAACCAGAGAAAAGGCTGGAAGAAATTTACATTACCCAACCAAAGCAAAGTCATTGTTCTTCAAATGCTCATTTATGCACCTTTCACATCTTATGCACTTTCACGTCTCTGTGTGACATGAAATAATGAAGAGATTATAAACCTCAAGTTAAGATACCCATCCCTGTTTCTGATTAGCAGTGGTATGACCCTATGAAAGTTACTTATTCTATTTGAATATCCACTTCCTCACCTATAAAGTGAATGGAATCAACTGTACCTGATAAGGTGGTTGTGAGGATTAAAGTGAGTTGATCCACATCAACGACCCAGCACAGTGGTCAACATACCAGACTCAACTTATGTTATTTCTTTTTGCCTTTTCTTGGAATGACCAATTTCCCAATACTACTTTGAAATCTGTCTGTCTCTGACCATTTTATTTACCCCACATGTTTTAGTGCTGTCCAAGTAAAAATAATGTCAACAAGATATAAATCTCATTGTCCAGCAACAGTCCAAGCATAATCGATTGTCCAGTAGTGGTCCAGGGGTCCAACAACAGTCCAATGATAATCAAAGCAACACCCCAGGAGCAGGAACCTATACGCTGCAACTTGTTGCTCTGTCATTTTGAATGACGTCTGCATGACCCCACGATCTCATCTGCATCTCAACCAAATTAAGGACGAAAGGGCATGTTCTTTCTCTCCAAGAACACAACCCAGATGCTGTAGACATTAGTTTGGCTTGCTTTGCACTAGCCAGAATTCAATAAGTGTTGTTCTAAAACTCAAAGATTCTACCACAACGGAGGAATGAGAGAGCAAATTATGAAAGGCTACTCTGGCAAACTCCAGTCCATCCTTCATGACTTAAGGAATTAGCTCCTCAATAAGACCTTCCCCATAACCTCTCCGATCAACAGGCAGGGTTAGTCACTGCACTGTGCTGCTGTGGGCTGCTGTGTCCTCCCCTGTGCTACAGTACAGATTACAGATGTAACAAGGCATGCTCTCATACCACATCTAGAACAGGATGACAGATGGTTTCGTCTTGTGGGCTGACTTAATTGATCAGTAGTTGCCACGCAGACAACTGTACTGAGACAAATTCTGAGTAGAGCTCAGTGGGAGAAAGAGTCTAAATCAATTAAGAACATGTCTCATGGTCACAGGAAGGACCAGAAACTGTATTTAGGTCATGCATCTGTTGTCTATAATGCAAACCTAATGTAGACCCTTATATACCACAGATAGGACCTACTTCGTAAATGTCTGCCAAATGGAAAAACAGGAAATTGTGTTAGTTAGCAGGAGACAGAGTATACTGCAGATACAGGAGATACTTGTTTGTTTTTGCTGTGGCTGTAGTTTTGTAGCAGATAGTGTTTGACATACAGGTCTGAAATCTGTTCCTCTAGCCTTTCTGCTGCTTTGGGGGTCTAGCTAGCCTTAGATCATATCTTAACAAATCAGTAAGATCTAGGAGCAGAAACTTCATTTTGTTCTTAGCCTGAATATATAGCAATCAAGTTTCCAGAATCACTCATTGAAATTCTTTTCCTGCATCCATTTGTATGGTCAGCTATTTGAATCAATCATATTTAAATAGTCAACATATTGTGGCATTTATGGTTAGACATAAAAGATTGCAAATTTTGATTATTCCAGTAAAATTAGGATAATTTGCACCACACATATGCATACATGCACATTTCTGTATCTCTAGCACAGTGCTATACACAGTAGGCACGTGGATTAAGATGTCAGTGGGGAGAAAGCAGGTTGCCTCCTGAGCAATGAAATCTTGTCTAGCAGTCTGATGAACAAAGGAAAGCAGGAGACTCTGGTTGATGAGAGTCTTCAACATGGGCTCACTTAGTAAAACCAGGCAGAAGAAAACCAGATCACCTAGGTCTCCAATGCTGCATAAGCAAATGAAAATAGATCTGCATAGAAACTGGAGTGGGCAAGTCCAAGTTCTGACATGACAGTGTGTAATATATAAGAGCACTGATTACATTTGCTCATTTCCCGAT
This sequence comes from Scalopus aquaticus, assembly GCA_004024925.1. NCBI lineage: Eukaryota > Metazoa > Chordata > Mammalia > Eulipotyphla > Talpidae > Scalopus > Scalopus aquaticus. The sequence continues at coordinate 32,587 of PVIJ01003712.1, forward strand.
AGCACACAATGTAGATATGAAATTAGTCTTTTTGAGATATTTCAGGAAGCTGAAGTCTCTCTCTGTCTCTTTTTAAACAGGATTAAAGTCAGAAGGTCTTTACCGAGTGTCGGGGTTCACTGAGCACATTGAAGATGTCAAAATGTCATTTGACAGAGGTGAGTTTGTGCTTTCTTAGATGCCATATGACTTATCCTAAGCACCCTTTCTTCTGGAACCAGATCTTATTCATAGTGGGAATGGGATTTCAGAGTACAGAGAATTATTCTTCAAGAAGCCAAGGAATAATGGTTTAAAAATCTTGTTGTTCACTGTCTCTCTGGCAAAGTGTTTCCTTAAAAGCTGTGGACAAGTGACCCCCATGGGGATGTGAGTTTAGAATGCTGCTTAAATTGGAAGCCAGAATTTCTGTGCCATTAAGATGCTGTGTCTCCCTCCCATATCCCCCACTGACTTTTTCCTTTCTCCCAAAGCTCCAAAGAAGAAAGCACAGGGATGAGGGTTCGCCTAGTGCGGGAGTAGGGGAAACAGGTAGAAGTTTAAGAGGTATCTTCTTTTGTTCCTTGTGACTGTGACTGACATTATCTGGGTCATCGTAGCTCTCAAGTCAAATGTCACAGACCAACCTGGGAACCTGTTAAAAATACAGGTCAACAGGTCCCACCCAGGGATTTATTCAGAAAGTTGGTGAACCCAGAATCTGTTTTTTTTTTTTAATACGTACAAGCTGGGGTACAGGCCAGAGGCATGGGACGGTGAGAGAGTTCACCAGAGACAGAGTGGGGAGCAGAACAGGCAGATCAGAAATACCCGCATTGTGAGCTGCCGACAGCTCCACAGCGCAGCGCCCAACCGCTGCGCCACCAGGGAGGCCCCAGAATCTGTTTTTTAATGACCAGTCCGATATTCTGGTGCAGCCAGGCTAGGGCTGGAACTCCTAGTCTTCTGGACAGAGCCTCCATCCTGTGGAATAGTAGACAAGGTCTCTGATGACCTGGCTGCCCTGTTTAGGTGCGCGCCAGTTAAGTTGCGCTCACATTCACTAATGATGAAACAAAAAGTTAAAAAAAAATGCCTTGAGAATGGTTAGAAAATCGTAAGAAAGATAACTTATGCATTAGGGAAGGTTAAAGTTTGCCTGATTAAAATCCGAGTGACTGGGGTAGGAAGAATCAAGTTAAAAGAAACTTCAATAAGCTTGAAGTAAACAATAGAAACTGAAGATATTCAATGTTAATTTTGTGTAGCAGATTTTCAAATCCAAAGAATACAGGTAGCACTAGTATTTCAATTTTTTTTTTCAAATGAAATAGTTACTCTCGTCTGAATTTTTTTATCTAGAGTATGAATTACTTTGCTAAATTTCTTTTTAGTAAAGTATCAGGGACTGGGACCCACAGAATTATTTTAAGTCCACTTCACTACCTTTGGCTAGACTTACCCTCTGATCCCAAATTACTGTCACCATACTTCCTTTTTGTTACTTCCCACATCTTAGTGTTATAAGAACTGAAGTAGGCAGTTGAGACTTGTAAGGAAGCATTCATCATTGGATTCTTTTTTCTTCTGGTCATGCTCCAACCTGGTGAATAACGGCCTAATTAGGAATTGGATCACTGGTTGTTTTGCAGATGGTGAAAAGGCAGATATATCTGCCAACATCTATCCAGACATAAACATCATCACTGGAGCCCTTAAACTATATTTCCGAGACTTACCCATTCCTGTCATCACCTACGATACCTATTCCAAATTTATAGACGCAGCGAGTAAGTATTGAGAACTAATTTTTTATTTGTACCAAATTTGGAAGTGCAGTGCCTTTTGATCTCAAGAAAGTTAAACTTCAAAACTATTGAAATTATTGCATGAAGAACTTGCTTTGCCAAAGGAGAGCGCAATGGTACAACAAAGAGAAACCCAGCCAGGGGGGCCCACCGACTTGAAATAAGCCAATCCTACTGACTGAAGCTGAGGGCTAGACAGTTCTGTCTGCCATCCTCCCTTCTATGTCGGGAGCTGGCATTGTCAGGCCTGCCCTGTTATATGTTATAAGCAGGAATGTTTCTGGAATGAAAAAGGAGATGTTTTTCAATATGTACTGCATAGAGTAACTAGTATTATGCATTCGGCAGATCTCATTGCTAATGGATTAAAGTCACATCCCAAGTTTTGCCCTTTGATGTTGTTCAAATTAATAATATTCCTAGAACATACTGTGTCAAGTACTGTACTAGGAAGGCTCAAGTGTCCTCTAATTTCACCTTCTCACCTACCCCAAGAGGGAAATACTATAATCCCACTGACAGAGAGGAAAGCTGGGCTTGGAGAGCTAAACTCACAGGTCCAGGAACAGAACATCATAATTGGTGTCTCATGGAGCCACAGTTGCTCAGTCAGCCCTATGTTTGGCAGTTGGGGCCACTGCTGTCATGAAAGGGGACATAGTGGAGAAGGGGCAGCTGGCCACACTCTGCCCTGGAACATAGTGAGGAAGGGGAAATTCCAGTGCTAGAATGCGGGACAGAATTCCAGCTCACCTTGAGGATGTCTTCCTTTAAAAAATATAATCCTTAAGGTATGATATTAGTAGTGAGGTGGAGAGGTACATAGACTGGCTGGGATTAGCATAGGATGTATTTTGTAGAACAGCTGTGGTCCTACTCCCTGGTAAGAAGATTTCTTCCTGGGTCCTGGTGGCCCTGGGAGGAGAAGGTTCTAGCAACAGGGTACCTACCCCAGAAGAATAATGGGAAAGCTTTGAGTGACTGCTAACATCTATCAGAGGCCTGAAAGGGAAAATTATGAGTTGTTAACATGCCTACTACCCACTTTCTAACCTGGGCTGTGCACCAGAGTTAACCGTGCCAATCCTGGTGAAAAGTGTTCTTACTACAGCCTGAGTTGACTGTTTCATCTGCCAGTGCCCTGGCATGGTAGCATGTATATGATTCTGGAAGTCTGCCAGAGACAGATTGGGCAGACTACCCCAAGAGAACACACCAAGTATGCTCCAGTCTAAATTAAAGCTTGTGGTAGTGAAATTCTCGTGAACACCTAGCATGCGGGACATGAGCAAAGCAGTTTATAATCTGCCACAGTCAGCATCTATTGGACTGCAGATTCCTAGAAGGCAAGGATAGATTCCAGCCTGCCCCATGTGGGATCAGTCTCAACCCTTTTCTAGAAAGAGGCAGGACAGCAACCAATTATTTTCGAGGACATATCATCTGAAATGGCATGCATTTATTAAACTGCCCCTTCATCTATAGCCAGAACAAACCAAAC